>JAGFPH010001683.1:241297-254693 GCA_018207615.1 Philaenus spumarius
AGATTGACAACATAAACTTGTTTATTTTTTAACACTTCCCCATAATTTTAAAACGCCGAAGTTTTGATAAAAGCGGGTGGTGTCATTTTGTTTGGCATCTTAAAAGCACTATAAATACCGAAAATTTGATCAAAATCGTTAGAGCCGTTTTTGAGAAATTTGCATTTTTGTCGTTTTTTATGGGTTTTTAGGGGTAAATTACCCTTAAAAATTAAAAATTCCAAAAAATGAAAAAAACGCCTGGAGATATTAGGGTTTAGTACCTACATACCAAATTTCATGAAAATCGGACCAATAGTGTCTTCTCTGGTCGTGTATACATACTGACAGACTGACAGACAGACACCACGTTAAAAACACTTTTTTGGGTTCAGGGAGCACCAAAACAAAAAATTCCACTAAAAATATTTTTGGGTTCAGGGAGCACCAACACAGATAATTGCACTAAAACATTTTTTGGGGTTCTGGGAGCACCAAAACAGATAATTCAACTGAAAATTCAAATTCGAACATTTTTACGAAAACAATACTTTCTCCATATACTACGTATAGGGTGGAGAAAGTAAAACGATTTCATAATGATGTAATCATTTTATCACAAATCGGTGAATTGGATAGTTTAGATCAATTCATTGGCTACAACTTTCCCGCTGGAAGTTTGTTTATAACCCAAAAATAAAACATTTCCTCGCTTAGTAACTGTTTCATGTCGGTCAGTGATAAATCTCAGTTATTTTCAATTATTAAAATTCGAAATACCTGTTAAAATAAAAGTTTTTTATACTGTTAGAATCCGTACTTTATGTAGATTAAGAATATGTAAGTTTTTTTTTTCCTGAAGCTTTTCCGTCGAGTTACAACAGCGAGTAAACGACTGCGCACACATTACTGAAATATTACCAGCTAATGCGTGTCAGCATGGTGACGTCAGAGTGAAACTGGCGGCACAGTGCCGAGATCAAAGGAACGGTTTAGCCCTTGTTATAGAGCCCTGGGACAGTGCACCGCCTCTTGCTTCTCGCTTTTAGCGGGAACAATGTAGGGAGAAATGTAAGCGCGTGGGCATAGTCAAGGCCGACTCTACTACGAGTCGGCCTTGGCATAGTGCGCCTGCCCGCCTGCTTCAACCGGCTCAACCCGGTTTTACCAGCTTTTACCGAAATGAAAATTATTGTTTCTTTTCTCGCTTCCCGCTTCACAAGCTCAGTAAGTATAGTGTAGAACCTCCGACGCAGTGGTTGCTCTGGTTGCTTCTTTTGTTTTCTTTAAATAAATATTAATTCAAAAGGCAGGATGGAAGTGGATAGACATTTTGATTTCTAAAGTGCTTTTAGAAAGTGTTATAAGTATTCACAAAGTTCAAGGCGAGACCTATTAATTTCATGAACGTGATTAGTTCTTTATTGTTTAAATTTGTAATGAACATTATCGCTAGCTAATAAAACACACAATAGATCTTCAGGGGATAGCTCCATGATGCCAACTGAGACCGAGCGAGGCGTTCCAGCAAGCGATGCTCTATGACCACTACCTCCTTAAATCGAGCTGGTTCGCGAAGAGGTATGGTCCGCCGCAGATTAAAGCCGGCGAGTGAGAAGTGAGAGGCGGTGCACTGTGAACGTATGGGGGCGGTCCACTAAGGCGACGAGGGGAAGCGGGGGGCGAGAAAAGTACGGCCTAGAGCGAAACAGAAATACAGACAATAATAAAAATATCCAATTTAAAAAAGATTCAAATTACACAAATTAATAATACTAATAGTATCAGACATAACTAGGTATGCAATGCAGTTGTCTGCTTGCAATATTGAGCGGAGCAAGTATTTTTTTAATTAATACTTTGGAGAAATACAACCAATAATCGATTTTGCCCTTAAATACTGTAATATTCATTTGGTTTGTTAACAACAAACATTTTTACAATTTTGTTCGTTTCATTTTGTTTGTCACTGACTTAAACAAAACAACAATTGCACAGAAAACTACTGAATTTACAAACAGCTGCAAAACAACAATTGCACATAAAACTATTGTATTTACAAACAGCGGATAGCAACAGTCTGAAGTTAGATGTGACCCTTTTAACAGCTGTATACTCACAGTAAATAAACCAAATAAAATATTTCTTCTATTAAAATAACATTGTAACTTTAAGGCTCGGCTCTCCACATTCAAAACTACGATATTGGGTACCAATTTCAATGTTAAATAACCAAAACATACCTTCACTATTAAGCATATTTTTGTGTTGGTTTTGTTAAAAAACGAAAGCTATATTTTTTTTCTTGAAGTAAAATAGATTGTGGGTGTTGATTGCTAAGGATTTTTGCAATATCTCTTTTTGCAACTGAGTAAAAAATTAATAAAGTTTACTATTTTTTACTATTTATGTCATACGTTTATGAAAACAATAAAACGGTTTCTGAAAATGTATTCGGCAATCAACATCCGCATATGACAGTACTTCAAAATGAAACCAAATTTTTAAATTTATTCCACGAATTAACGGAAAAAAATGACTTATTCTGTAGCATTGTTCTTATGGGAATCAGATTCAATATGGCGGGCAGGGAAGCGCCCCCTTAGGGCCGTAGGGCAAAACCCTGACGTCCGATTTGGACCATTTCAGATTTATACCTTCCCATAGTTGGTTACTATGACCGTACCAAATTTCGTGCGGATCACTTCAGCCGTTCAGGCGGTTCAGGAGGAGTATGTGGAAATAAAAAGTCAGAGTGTAGTATAAGAGCTTCGCTCAATTATAAAATATTTACAGAGACTCATGTTGTAAAATTATTTTTTTATGCACAAATTAACATCTATTTTAGGAGAGGCTACTACATAGACCTACATTTAGGCTATACCAAGGAACATGACATACCAAGGTGCATCTTTAACTTGTGTAGTTAAAGTAAATAGGCCTACACTATGAAAATAAATAATAAATTATATTGATATATTATAATAGTTTTAAAAATATTAGCCTAGCAGGGGAGCCCGCAGGAATTTTTCCCAGGAGGGGCAAATTCAGTTGTTTCATAATTTTATGCTTTAAATTATAGGGATTGAAAAAATAATACAAATAATTTTCAAGGTAATCTAACTGTTTATTAGTATTCTTCACACAATCACACATTTTTCGTTTTAACAGGAACTGAACGCGTCTAGAGTCAAGGGCAAATGCATCAACAAGTTTGTCTTCTTTAATTTGGCCTCTTACACAGAGAGAAGACACAGTCCACTCGGGCGACTATTTGATATCGTGCTTCTTACCAACGTCTTTACTCGTACGAGAGTGCTGTGAATCAAAAATTCTAAGATTAGTTATTGGCAAAAGATAATCGGTTAAGAACAAGTAAAAATATGAATTTAAAGTTTAAATTACATTCATAATGTAGGCATTTGGCATTTGCAGGCCTATTTACTTTTACTGGTTACTACCAAAAGTAAAAGTGAATAAAAAAATGTAAAAATTATAACTATAGCCTATTATTATTTATTTCTAGAAATAATTTTTAGTGGTACAAGCTGAACTGTTTAAAAGATTATAATATTGTTTTTAGAATATTCAAAATTGTGTATTATAACCAAAATACTGTAGTTCTGCCGCAACATTACTTGTTAACACTATTACTAACGCATAATTTATTTCTAAAATTGTATTTTGATTAATTGTGTTTGAAATAGCTCCATTTTAATTCTCGTCAATGTTTAAATAGATTCGTTCATACATATATCTATTAAATATTATTTTGTTGACTTACCTGAAGGACTTCCACCGTACAGATTGTTGGTAGTAAGCATAATGCAATCTGAAGACATTTTGCCACTGCAGGCAAAAAATAAGTGTGCTCATGTTGTAGTACGTCTATAAAATGCATATTTTCAAGTCTTCATCATTGGTCTGAGAATTTTTCCAGAGTGTAAGCCTATACCATACAGTGACCTCGTTCTGGAAATTGTCCAATAGCTTGGAATACATTTTACCAACTTCTTCCATGGATTTTTCGTAGTCTTCCTTTGGTATGTTTTTTTATTTCTCTTGGGTGTAACTTGAAAATTTCAAACGCAGCCTGTTGACGGATGGAGTATCTGACTTTCAATAATTGTATCAAGGAGCCCAAGTAGGGAAGATATATTGATAATCTGTAGTACTCATTGATTGTTTCGGCAGGCTGACTTGCACAATGTGTTTGCTTTTGTACTACTCGAGGTTTTGAAAGACTAAAGCCTAGAATTTCAGTATTTTCTACTTTCTCCCCCCCTATACGTAGCATATGGAGAAAGTATTGTTTTCGTCCAAATTTTCGAATTTGAATTTTTAGTGGAATTTGTCAAACTCTTGGACACTTTCTTCCTTGTGAGTTTCGAAGGTGGAAATTAACTGTTGAATATGATTTGATACTCTAAACAAATCAACTCTCGGTCTTTCAAACAATTGACTCACAACCTCAAATATGCCAGAATACTGGGCTATGATCTGCAAGCAGATTAGAGATGTTGATGCTGTAAATGTACAATGAAGCTGGAAAGCCTTCTTGCCTTGTATCTTTGTTTCCATCTGTGGACATGGTTTCAATGCTTGAATAATATACACAAACTTGTTATTGGACTTTTTAATTTACTTATATTTTTCTGTCCACCTGGTCTCACAGAGCGTCTGAAGTAAGCCAACAATTTCTCTTCTCTGCCCATTTTCTCAACAAAACTTCAAAACTTAATTGTCTCTTTTATTGTCCCTACAGTATTCCTAATCTGTGGCAAGGTGTTTGAATCGTGGACAGCTAAATTGAGCCTAGGGCTTGAACAATGGAAAAATAGAGCCATAGGATACTCATAATTTATTCTTTTTTGTACCCCTGTAACATGTCCAGCCATTGTACTGCATCCATCATAGCCCTTTCCAACAGCATTATTCAAGTTTAAGCCCCAGGTTTTTAAGGTAGAAGTAATCGCGTTTGCCACGTTTTCGGCATCTAAACCATCTTTTAAGGGTGTGAAACCCAGAAAATCTTCCTTAATACAATTATCGGTCTTGTGTAAAAATATCTTACTCCCAATGATAACTGTTCTGTTCCTGATGTGTCCATAGTCTCATCGGCCAAAATTGAGAATATTTTATTACTCTTTACTTTTTCAATAAGATCCTGTCTTAAAACTGTTGCGCTGATTTCAATTAGTTCATTTTGAACTCTGTGTGAGATGTAGTTGGCATTTTTTGGTGCATTCTTCAAGTGGTCTGCCAAAGTAATGTCACCTACTCTTCCCAAAAACTCAGCAAGTCGTTAAAAACAGCGTGTTTGTCTGTTTTTCCTCTTAAAGGAAGATCATGGAGAGCACAAAAAGGATAGATGACAGAATTGGTTTTATCTTTTTTTGGTTTGCTTCTATCTTTTGAGCTAGTCCTTCATTTATCAGAACATCAATATTTTTCTGTTCACGTTTCATGATAGACAAGAAATTAGTAGACTTTTCCAAAGCCTCCTGATGCCATGCAGAACCTGCATGTGATTTTGCACTTTCATGAAATTTTTTTTGTAATTTCTAAAGGGACTTGTAATAAAACCACCTTGATAACTACCATGACTCACTTTGTGGCTTAAACAAAACACATAACTTACAAAATGCACCTTTGGCAATTTCAGAGTAAGCCCACCAAATTGTAGCCTATTCATTTAACCACTGTTGCCGGAAAGCCCGTTACATCATTTTAAAAATTGTATTTAACCTCAGGCTTACATAAATTTGTATACGTTAAAAACAAATACCGTACTTAGGTCATCTTTAGGATTTTCATGGAGTTATCAATATCACACGAGTTATCTGTTGTTGATTGTGTTTGCGTTGATGATGACCGCAGGGAAAAAGGTTGTTAATAGAGGTTACGTATAATTTTCTTCAAATTATATGTTAAACATATTTTTCACTTAAAATCTCAGAGGAGCCCCTACTGTCTACCCCCTGAAGGCGCCCCTGTAGCCTAGTCCATTGATATTTTTATTAAAACTGTTTTAACGGACTAAATGAGAATAGAGCAAGGATAGAGGCTATTTGTCATGTTCACCCGATAGGCCAGGCCGATTTAAATGAGTGGTAACCATGCAACTGTTTTAATGGTACTACTGTAGTTACTAAGTTCATTTACTAGGCTAGGAAAACGTACAATGAAAATACCGGGTGTCCTACGAAGAGGTCCCTATTTTTGAATTGATATGACAGACGTATAGAGCGCGCTACAGACTTGAAATTCTACAGTCGTGACTAACACATATGTAAAAGAAATACCCCTGAGTATCAGTTAATTCTGACTGATCCAAACAAAATGGCGGAAAAACAAAAAATACAACAAAATAAGCAATCGTATTTTAAGGGTAAACCTACTTTTATTTAGAATAGGAACAGCTACAGCTGTTTAGACTATTTCAAATCTATCAGCTGACTGCGTGTATCCACAACAATGAACATATTTGGTAATAAACATTGGCATTTGTTATTAAGTTGCATTGTAAAGTGTCTTATGTACCATGCCGTTTTCAACTGAGCAAAAAGTGAAATGTTGTCCTGGGCTATTGCCTTTGAAAATGATTATGAAGCAATAAGGTGTTTTAGGGAAAGGTACCCAGGTGTAGTTCCACCGTCAAGGAAATCTATTCGTAAGTGGAAGACTATCCTACTAGAAACGAGGTCAATACAAAAAAAAATACCATAGATCCTCCAACATAGAAAATGAAGAAATCGTATGTGCTGCTTTCATGGAGTCTCCAAATACGCCTAATTCAGTAAGAAAGGTGGAATCTGCTACAGGGATACCAAAGTCATCTGTCCAAAGGTATGCCAAAAAGAACAAAATCAAACATTATAAAACTCATTTAGTTCACGGACTGCTTGAAGATGATCCTGACAGACGATTGGAATTTTGTTCGAAAATAATTGAAAAGACTGACGTAGATAGCAAATGGCATGAAGGAATCGTGTTTTCAGATGAAGCGACATTTTATCGAACAGGAACTGTAAACAGGCATAATTGTCATTACTATAACACAAAAAAATCCACATATCTTACAAGAAGAGAAATTAAAATCAACAGGTATAACCGTTTGGGCTGCTGTTACCAAGGATGGTGTTTTGCCGTATGACATATCCCGACAAACAATGACTGGAGAAAGGTATGCATCAGTTTTAAGCAATCACATAGTTCCTCATCTTTCTCAGCCTGAGATGAAAGACGTTTTTTTCCAACAGGATGGAGTTCCTCCGCATTATGCTAATGTGGCCAAAGCAGTTTTGGACCAAAATGGGGCTTTTTGAAGGAGAAGGTTTATTGTCATAACATTGCGACAGACGATGAACTAATGAGGTTGATCGAAGAGGAACTGTTATTGATACCTCGAGAGTTGTTCAGCAAAGCATATGACTGTTTTCTATTTCGTTGTCATCAGTGCATTGCGATCGATGGACATCAGTTTGAATAAGGTTTATGGATCAAATAGATTTAATTTATTTATGAGTTACTTATATCTTTAATTCCCTAACGTTGTTTAGTGCTTAGTAACATCGTTAAAATTCAATAATTATGTTGTAACACTTAAGCAAATAAAACTTTTTTAACGAAAAGGTACTATTTCTTTGATATCCCGCCATTTTGTCCTAATGTGTCAGAATTAACTGATACTCAGGTGTATTTCTTTTACATATGTGTATATTAGGACTGTTGAGTTTCAGGTTTGTAGAGTGTTCAGTGCATCTAATATATTAATTCAAAAATAGGGACCTCTTCGGGGGACACCCGGTACATTTTTTTGAGGGGATTTTGAGGGGTAGGGATGTCAACAGTTGGGAGTGGGTATAAAAAATGGTCTGGCCTTAACGTTCAGAGGCCCTGTAGTTTTATTATAGAAATAGAATTTGTTTTGTTTTTTAGTGTGTATAAATGTATATATTGGAATCCACTCCAAGGACTAGGTGTTGCCCTTTCCTCTTTGCTTCCTCCACGAGCTGTCCAATTTCTTCCGTTGGTGGAAGATTGGCAGAATCAAATGGAAAGTACGCAGAGCCTATTATAACTTCCCTGCATCCTTCCTGACCCTCCAATCTTACTTTGACTGCTACCAGATCCCTGGAACAGAACTCCTGTAGCAAAAATGCATTTATATTCTTGTTTACTAACATGCATGTTCTGGGGGTGTCTAATGACGTATCGTACATCAGATTACCTCCAGAGTCTCCCAGCCACAATATCTTACCTTTAACCGCCCATGGTTCCTGAATCAGAACCATATCAATCTTTTCGGTCATGAACTTAATGGCCAGGTTAAAGCTAGCAGCCTTTTTATGCTGAAGATTGGCCTGAACCACCCTCAGCCCCTTCCTTGAGAGCAGCATCCCTTTGAGGTTTGCCAATGATCTGGAATTGGATTTGCCCAAGTCCAAGCCTAACCCTAAGGTTTCTCTTCTTGAGCTCTTCCAGATCCTTCTTATTGAGCCCTAGCATTACAGTACGCCCTTGAGGACTTGTGGTTCTAGCGTTTATGATTCTCCAGTCTCGTGTTGAGAGCTTGAGATCATGTTGATGAATCCTTGAGATTACATCCTCAACTTTCATTTTGTCGAATGGATGCGGAAACCTGGTGATAACCTTGCTTACATTAAACACCTTTTTCGCCTCCAGCACTTCGAGATCTACCCCTTTCCAAGGGTTACACCTGGCTACTGCCGGTTCCAGCTAGAGGTTGCTCTGGTTTCTGGATTACCACACAGCAGAACCATAGCATCACTATTCAGCCTAGGCGACTCACTGAAGCCTGGCAGACATCCATTTGACAGAGGCTTCATCTGTGCAATCAGCACAGACAAAAGCTCCAGGATATCCTCCTCAGTGAGCTGCCCTTTCGGATAGTTTCTGGGGATCACAGCCACCTTAATGGAGGCTAGCCTCTTTGCTAGTGTCATTTCTGCCCCCCCCCCCTTAGCCTTTTTCTGTGTTTGCCTCTCTCTTGAGCTTAACGGAGGGCTGACCTGGACCTTAGCCTCTTTGGGGTTCCACTGTCAGCCCCTACTTCCCTGCTCACAGGAGTTTGCTTTGGGGGTTCCTCCCATGTACGCAGCTATCTCTTTACGCCGCCTCTTCTTCTCCCTGTAGAAGGCAGCGCCCATCTTGACTGAGTCATTAACGTGCATCCTGTTAATCATTGATGACGTTTTCTTCAGCTCAGTATCCACTGAACTGTCAACACTGTCCCTTGAGCAGCCAGCCTGCTCCGATAGAGCTTCTGGCCTCCCTTGGGTAGCGTTTGACATGGCATGTCCAACTGGGACTTCCATGAGCATAGTGACATCTTGAGTCAGCGCTTGCTCTAAATTGGAGATTCCCTCGCCGCTCTTGATGTGTGTGAGTCTTTAGGTTAATTTTTTCTATCCATATAGTATAGTTTGGGTTTTTGCCCCATCTAGGGTCTTGAGCAGCGTTCTCACCATCTGTGGTGAGGCATTTGCCAGACATTGTCCTCCCGCGACTCAAGCACTCCGTAGCCCAGTTACGTTCCTCTCAGCTCGGATAACCAGCAGTACTAGACAAGGTAAAATCCCTCGAACGCCCGGATGGTTACGCAAATGATCTGCATTAATTTATTTTTAGTAGTTTTATTTTGTTTGGATTGTGCTGAAACCTATAGTCCAAATCTTAAACTAATTATTCCCGTTGTTTCTCTGGTCCAGTGAACCACACCAGACCAGAACCAACAGATCCGGATTGTTCCACCTTCGATAGACCTACTCACAGTGACTACACTTGCCCCACTACACGCTTGCATAGTGAGAACCCCTGGTTATAGATTATGTGATTATTTGTGAATTTTTATTCATATCACTAGATTGAGTCTCAACGAATCTTGTAGTTTTTTGACATTGAGATTTGCAATTATTATTTGATGTTGATATTTGTAAGAGGACTATATAATTTTTTTTAAAGAGGTTTATGAAAAGACACATTCATATTCAGAAAAATTGCGTTGATTTTAATGAAGTTACGAAAAATAATTAGCGAATTGATTTGACAGATTTTGTACATTATTGGGTTGACACAATGGAATCAGTCTTAGTTTGATATCTCTTTAAAATTAAATAAATATAACATATGTATGTTTTGAGTGCCATTTCTTTAGTTAAAAACCTTTTTCATAAAAATATTCAATAAAGAGCAGATTTTAGATATTTTAGCGAGTTCTTCTGTTAACAGGACTACTAGTTTGGAATGTTTTAAAAACAAACAAGAAAATATTTTTCTAAAAATAATAAAACGGTTGCTGAAAATTAATGCTTTTTTATTTTATGAAAAGGTATCGGTATGTTTCTTAAAGTGAATTTAAAATGAATATTTAATATTTTAATTTTGTGTAACTTTGTATGTTATTGAAATTGTTACTGCAAATATTAGAGATAGAAGTAATAAATTGACGCTCAAATTTAAGTCTAAAGAAAATAATGTAAGAAAACAATTAGCAAAACTTAAAGAAACAAAACAAGCTGTAATTTTACAAGCAGTAAAAATACATCTTGGCTGATATCAATGTGTTCTGATTAAGTTTTACAGAATTCCAATAAGACTACAGTTGAGGGCTTTTTAGAATTTCTGGACATCATTAAGTCAGGCAAATTCAGAACTGAGGCTGTCTCTTTGATCTCCGCAGATCGAAAAACGGACAACCCTTAAACCCCATCCAGTTCCCTCTGCATACACAGATTGTGAACTTATTCAGAACATTCAGAACATCTACATCTGAACTCGTTTTCAGAATAGAGCGCAGTTCGGATACGACTTCGTTTCCTTCACCTTACCAAATGACGGAACGAAGTACGCATCTTCCCCACGCTACGTTCTTAACCTGAGCAGGGTACAGACACCTGTGCAGTTATCGGACGATCAACATTCTCTTCCCCACGGAGACAGCGAGCAGGAAAGAAAAGAATGCGACTAACTTTTATAATGTTCATAAATCTAATGAAAATGTTACATTGTTTTGTTAATATTTGTCCTGTATCCATGGTAATATAAAATATATACATTATTCTTGTCTTCAACAATAAAAAAAATAATAGTTAAGATAAAATCCCGCAAGAAAAAAATATAAAAACACAGAAATCGATTTTCACAAAAATATGTTTATTCGTTAAAAGCGTTTCAACGACAAAATCAATCTCAGTGACGTTTGAGATTAATAATTATCGTAGTTATAATTTAGTTGTAGATCAAATTTCACTGAGAATGAAGCCTTTGCCATTGAATGGCAATTGACGAATTATGTATTTTTGTTAGAATTATGTTCTGTGTTTGTATTCTTAGATACAGTTAAAACAGACAAAAAACTCCTGTGGAGCTGAAAATGTGTACATACGTACAAATTATTATTTCAAATAAAAAGTGATGAGTCACTATCGGCATCGATTCAACTTGTGCTAAACTTGTGGTCATGGTCAAAAGGGAAAAGTCAAAAAGTGCTTTTAGTTTTGTTTTATTATTCTAAGTGAACGATCGGCTTATTGAAAGTATTTTTACTTTCCTTACCCTATACTAGGTAAGGTAAGTATTGCGATCGACCCAAAAATTCGATGTCGAGTTTTCATAATATCTTTACGTTTCAAGGCCCCCTGAGTCCAAAAAATGCATTTTTGGCAATTGGTCTGTCTGTGTGTGTGTGTGTCTGTGTGTGTGTGTGTGTCCGGAGTGCACAGGGCAAACGGCTGGACGGATCGAACTGAAATTTACAGGATATCTTCAAACATGTAAACAATTAAACCCATGTAAATTTGAAGCAAATCGGAGGTGGTGTCTTACCGTGGGAACAGTTTTTAGCACATTTTTGGTATTTACTCCAAATTCCCTCTAACGATTTTGATTAAACTTTGCTAACATACTCTACTCCGACCCCCTTAACACCCTATGTACGCGAAAGACCGTTAAAAATTCGTTGAAAAAAGTTATTACAAAAACCAAGTTATTTTGTTTTTATCTCTGAAATGGCTGGTCCTATCGACTTGAAAATGGCCTCATTCGATTCAGCGTCCAAAATAATGTCAAAAACGATACCCCACTCAACTTTTTCCATTTTTTCAAAAATTGCCCCCAAAAAGGGCGTTTTTGGGGGTAAAAATGTCTTTTTTTAAACTAGCCGTATTTGGTATCAAATTTGACATTTTGTGAGGTTAGAAATCGATTGAGACCAAAATCAGGTCCGTGGGTTTAACCGTTTTGAAGTTAGTACCGCTTTCTTCGAAACGGATACTCCTATTAACTCGAAAATGGTATCATCAATCTCTCGCTCGAGAAATTTGATAATTGATACAGCATCTATTTTGGTAAGGAAAGTTGTGTGATGTGCACACCAGATGTTTTTATGTTAGTTTGTGCCTCTAAATAAATTTAAGTTTGTTTATGTGCTTACTACAAGAAGTAAGATATCCTAGTCCGGAACTCAAGAGACACACTTTTCCTATAAACTTATTGCATATCCTATGTCCGGAAACGCTTCTTTTACCAGCTTTATAAAATTTGTATTTTTTGCAAACTAACTAGTTTAGACTTTAAACTAGAACAGCTTAAACAATTAAGTTAAAATTTTACTACCGTAATCAATGTGAAGGCCTAAATTGAAAAACCTCTTCCAAATTTATTTGAGAATAGTAACTGTTTAATCATTTTGAAACAGAATAACATAAAAACCGCACATTTTTATAAAAAATGTCAATAGTAATTTTGTATACTTTTGTTTGTATTTAAAATAAAAATTAAGCTTATGGATGACAAAAGAACCATTTTTGGACATACGTCTATAAGAACATTTTATTTTATTTATTTCCGCACACTATAGAAATACTGTATATTATACTTTTTATGTAATTCATGGTATGAACATACATACAAAAATCTCGATAACTAACTTATATTAATGATTACAAAAAACAGCACGACACAAGTTAATAAACATTAGGTTCACATATCAGTAGTCCTTTTGCAAAGCAAACATTAAATTAATTGCACAACTCAAAATTTGAATCGTAGACAGGTACCAACATTTAGTGTTATTAGTGAGTGAGTCTATAAAATTAGACAGACATACGTGTTGGAAGTAAAATCAGATACGTGTTAGAAGTAAATATTAAAAAATCTAAACCTTGGAATTCGTAGCATGGAGGAAGTAAAATATCTGTATAGGTCAATAAAAAGAGTTAAAAACAAATGTTTATTTAAAAGTTTGTGTACAATGTATGAGGTTTTATTAATAAATATAATAGTAGCAATGATTTATGAAGAAATGGCAGTTATAAACTCATAACAAAAGAGTTTTTTATTGCAGGGAAAATGCCGTCACGCAAGCACTTGTGTGAGTACAAAAGACGAGAGC
>JAGFPH010001684.1:0-17282 GCA_018207615.1 Philaenus spumarius
TAGGAACAGCTACAGCTGTTTAGACTATTTTAAATCTATCAGCTGACAGCGTGTATCCACAACAATGAACATTTTTGGTAATAAACATTAGCATTTGTTATTAAGTTGCATTGTAAAGTGTCTTATGTACCATGCCGTTTTCAACTGAGCAAAAAGTGAAATGTTGTTCCTGGGCTATTGCCTTTGAAAATGATTATGAAGCAATAAGGTGTTTTAGGGAAAGGTACCCAGGTGTAGTTCCACCGTCAAGGAAATCTATTCGTAAGTGGAAGACTATCCTACTAGAAACGGGGTCAATACAAAAAAATACCATAGATCCTCCAACATAGAAAATGAAGAAATCGTATGTGCTGCTTTCATGGAATCTCCAAATACGCCTAATTCAGTAAGAAAGGTGGAATCTGCTACAGGGATACCGAAGTCATCTGTCCAAAGGTATGCCAAAAAGAACAAAATCAAACATTATAAAACTCATTTAGTTCACGGACTGCTTGAAGATGATCCTGACAGACGATTGGAATTTTGTTCGAAAATAATTGAAAAGACTGACGTAGATAGCAAATGGCATGAAGGAATCGTGTTTTCAGATGAAGCGACATTTTATCGAACAGGAACTGTAAACAGGCATAATTGTCATTACTATAACACAAAAAATCCACATATCTTACAAGAAGAGAAATTAAAATCAACAGGTATAACAGTTTGGGCTGCTGTTACCAAGGATGGTGTTTTGTCGTATGACATATCCCGACAAACAATGACTGGAGATGCATCAGTTTTAAACAATCACAAGTTCCTCATCTTTCTCAGCCTGAGATGGAGCTCCTCCGCATTATGCTAATGTGGCCAAAGCAGTTTTGGACCAAAATCTTCCTAACCGTTGGATAGGTCGTGGCAGCAGCTTCATGGACTGGCCCCCAAGGTCTCCAGACTTGACTGTTTGTGACTTTTTTCTGTGGGGCTTTTTGAAGGAGAAGGTTTATTGTCATAACATTGCGACAGGCGATGAACTAATGAGGTTGATCGAAGAGGAACTGTTGTTGATACCTCGAGAGTTGTTCAGCAAAGCGTATGACTGTTTTCTATTTCGTTGTCATCAGTGCATTGCGATCGATGGACATCAGTTTGAATAAGGTTTATGGATCAAATAGATTTTATTTATTTATGAGTTACTTATATCTTTAATTCCCTAACGTTGTTTAGTGCTTAGTAACATCGTTAAAATTCAATAATTATGTTGTAACACTTAAGCAAATAAAACTATTTTAACGAAAAGGTACTATTTCTTTGATATCCCGCCATTTTGTCCTAATGTGTCAGAATTAACTGATACTCAGGTGTATTTCTTTTACATATGTGTATGTTAGGACTGTTGAGTTTCAGGTTTGTAGAGTGTTCGGTGCATCTAATATATTAATTCAAAAATAGGGACCTCTTCGTGGGACACCCGGTATATAATTTTTAATGACACCCCTAAACGTGTTCTGGGGACCATGATCGGTGCTATAATTTACTACTCCCGACCTTAGGTCTTACCGTAAAGGTCTCTGTAGTAGCTCATTTTTCTTATTCCTTAATAAATTGTTTTTTAAATTTAACATTGTTCTTACGGAATAAAGATGGCCGCCACTACAGCAGACCCTTGGCCACCTGTTTCGCGTAATTTTACTTAACAATTCAATTTCCATAACGTGGGTATTGTAATGTATTCAGTGCTCGTAACACCGAGTGCCTGGCAACAGATCTGTCGCATGCCTGTAGACATTATATTTAGCGACATTGTTTTTAGGGAAATTACGTAAAAGTCTGCTTTAATATTGCCGTGGAAGGCCCGGACTAGATCAATCAACTGACAAGAACGTTCTCCCTAAACACGCGATTAGGGAGTAATAACGCTGTTTGTTTTTTACAGTCTGGGATTTACAAAATGGAGTCACTCTATGTAGATTAATACAATTGGGCGGCAAATTCCCAGAAACGACGATTTAAAATTAAATACTAAATATACTTCCAGATTAATGTATTAAAAAATGTGTACTTGCAATGATAACTTTACTATGTTTATTGTAAGAAATAGTAAACAAATTTTAAGTTTTGTAAGCCCAAGTGGTGAGACTCAGGCTGATTTCGTGTCAAGAGGCACACACTGTTTCAAATTGTGGCTTTCAAAACGTCGTCCGATCGCTGTTTTTCAGAGACATTGAACTATTTTAATGATTCCGGACGCACAATCAATACTAATGAACTTTTAAAATAAACTGAATTGTTTCCACTCATTTCCAAGATGTACACCATTCAGTTAGGCTGTCTATGTGTATTACAAATAATAGAACACTGAGGAATTGTGTAAGAGGAAAGCAAGACTGTGAAATAATTTAGCTTTCAATTGTTTATTGCTATAATCCTGTGACTTAACGTTATATACAGGGTGTCTTGCAACCATATGAACAAACTTTACCACGTTATTCAACATGTCAAAAGAAACACAAAATTTAACATAACATGTGTCCTATCTCATTCCGTTTTCGGTCTATCTGTCTGTATGTGTTTTTTACAAAATACTTAATACTTTTGGAAGTATAAAAAATATTGAGCTCAAACTTTGTACACATATTTGTTGCGTAACCTTATCACTGCACGAAAAATTAGAACAATATTTTAAATATTGTCAAAATGGTGGCCGTTTATAATTGTTAATGTCAAATATCTCAAAAACCACTAACTTTACAAAAAATTACAAGAGACAAAACAGTTTACTTTTTTAATGACAAACACAATGGTTATTTTTTATTTTGTCTGTAGCTCAAAGGACAATTAATAGAGATATTGTAAAAAAAAGGAAAATGTATTTCTTGGTAGTTGTCAACAATACTTAGAATTAGGCTACTCTAGAAACAAAATATTTTAAAGTTATTTTGAGAAAATAATAAGTTATTTGCATAATGTTCCGAACACTTTCTAAGCTGATTCCATTGGCAAAAAAAAAATGAAAAAAGTTCATATACATAGGTCTGGAAATGGTTTGTTATTTTATAATTCATTAATTTATTTTTAAAGATATGCCTTTTCCGAGATATTTTAATAAATTTTTTTGTTTTTTATTAGCCTATTTTACACAAATATCTTTAGAAATAAATTGTCTACAAGATATTTTTAATAACCCATTTCACAAAGTTAATGTACTAAAACTCTACAGAAAACATGTTTTTTTGAGACCGAATTTGGCGTTTAAGTCAAGTTTTGGGTCAAGTATCGTAACAATTACTGCAGTTACAGCACTGGGACCTATTTTATTAAATTTATCTGCTCATTTCACGTAAATTAAATTAAATATTACACCTTAATAATTAACGTCCTACATATTTCAATGGATTCGTTTCTGTGAGCAATCTGAAACAAGGATGAAATCTTTCGCCAGCTGTAACTCTCTAACGAAGCATTTCCAGACCTATTAATAAATTTACTTTTTTATTATTTTTTGCTAGTGGAATCATCTCAGAAAGTGCTCGGAACATTAAGCAAATAACTTATTATTTTAGCTCAAAATAACTTTAAAATATTTTGTTTCTAGATTAATTCTAGGTATTGTTGACAACTACCAAGAAATACATTTTTCCTTTTTTTTTTGTCAATATCTCTATTGTCCTTTGAACTACAGACAAAATAAAAAAAAACCATTGTGTTTGTCATTAAAAAAATAAACTTTTTGTCGCGGTTTTTGAGATATTTGACATTAAAAATTATAAACGGCCGCCATTTTGAAAATATTTAAAATATTGTTCTAATTTTTCTGTTAAAAATATGGGATTTATATCAGACAGATCGATATCTTATAACTCGTATGTCGTATATTCACCATGTATTTTCCCATGATACAAATGTTAAACTTAATATATCTACGAATAAAAATGAACGTCTCTTTATCCTCTATAGACGCAAAAACTATTCAAACGATTTCACTAATAATTTCACAGTTTATCCACAGTGTTTATATGTATATATTTGTATAACCGATTGTATCCTTAAAGGGAAAATAAAATTTATATCATTGCCAGGAGTGTTTAAACGTTGAAATTGCTATAAGGGTCGAAGGGGTTGAAATGAGGTCGTTATACAATGAATATAAATTAAGCTATCTCCCAACAAACTACAAAGCTAAAATTATTTAATATTATTATTACTTTAAAATAATTACTTCAGCCGATAACTCGGTTATCTTTTGAACTATGGGAAAAATAAATAACCTGATTTGTTTGTTATTAAAAGGTTAACTTTTTTGTTTCCTAAATGTTTTTTTGTAAAGTTATCAGTTTTAGATATATTTTATGTTAAACATTTTAAATGGCCGCCATGTTTAAAGTATACAAAATAACGTTCTGTTTTCTTGTACAAATGTAAAAGGTTACGTAACAATAATTTATACCAAATTTGAGGTCAATATATTTTCTATTTCCAAAGATACTAAGTGATTAGTAAAACAAAAATGGATAATTCGAAAACTAGCATGTTTTCTAGCATAATTCTGGACCTATGTTTATTAATTTTTTTCTTATTTTAGTAGTTAAATCGCCTCCTAAAATCTTTACCTTTCCTTGTGGGTCACCCTGTATATACATCATTTATACCTAACTAAACAGAAAACAACAATCTTAACTGAAACATAAATTAAAACTTTGGGTCATTAAAACCTAATTAAACAACTTTAAACCAGTACTGCAAAACAATATGAACCTCTTTAGGCTGTGCTTGTATTGAGGTTACCTCGGAAATAACTGGGATAGATGGAATGCCCGGGCAGGCAAGGAAATACTAAAATGCAGATATTATTTAAATTACTATTGTGAAAATAAAAAGTCCCATATTTACCTTTTATAAGCAAGAAGCAAACAACTAGATCGTAAAAGCTAAGTTAGTAAAATTTCTGAATTCAAATAATTTTCTAAGCTTGAAACAATTTGGTTTTGTTGAAAAGAAATCTACAGAAGATGCACTTTTACATTTTTGTTCCAATGTTTACTCCGGTTTAAATTCAAAATCTCAAGTTGCTGACCTTTTCATTGACACCAAGGCTTTTGATTAGGTAAATCATAAAATTCTCATTTCTCGTTTAAGCGAGGCTAGTATTAGAGCAATGCCTTGGAATGGTTCACGAGTTATTTATCGGAAAGGAATCAGTGTGTTCGAATCAAACAAAGTACTAGTGATGTTTTACCTATAGCATGTGGTATTCCCCAAGGCTCAGTCCTTGGGCCAATTTTGTTTATTATATACATAAATAAATTATGTTTAATTAATTTCAAGGGTTCACTCACTTGTTTTGCGGATGATACTGCCTTCTGATATACAAGTCAGAATGATCAAAATTTATTTAGTAACATGGAACATGATTTAGATAAACTTAATGTTAGGTTTACACTCAACAAATTAGCCTTGAGTTCTAAAACAAAATATATTAGATTTTCTTTTAAAAATAAGGATAATATAAATAGATTGCTTTATTTCAAATGTAAAAAATGTCTAAATAATGTTAGGAATGTAACATGTAAAGATTGTGTTTTGATTGAAGAAGTAAAAAGTTTAAAGTATCTAGGTTTAGTTTAAGATCAAAATTGTACTTGGAAACCACAAGTACAATCTGGAAAAAAGTATGTATGTATGGCTTTAAGAAAATTCTTTATGCTTATGTATGTATGTCCTACATCTGTACTACGATCAATTTATTTTGCTATTATTAACAAAAGTATAGATTTATTTTGCTATTAAAGTACAGTATAGATTGAGTTGCTGGGGTAGTGTATACCCCACTATTGTTATTAATCCAATAATAATTGCCCAAAAAGCTATAAGACAAATTTTTAAACTAAGAAGAACTGAACATTCTTTTCCTTATTTTAAAGAACTTAAAATATTACCTTTAAGACATCTTTATATTTTTCGAGTTTTGCGTTTGTTTTTTGTGAGAGGTGGCCAGTATATATCAAATTCATAAATATGTTCACTCTGTGAGGCTTAAGTCATTAAATAGAGTTACACTACCACGGCCAAATTTTGAAGCTTTTAAAAAATTTTACTCTTTATAGTTTATAAAATATTTACTAAAATTCCGATGCATATTAGCAGTACCATCAGTCTTGTAAGGCTTTATAAAGAGTTAAAACAATGGCTCTTTACATTTAATATGGAACAGGTTGAGGAATATTTTTTCAAGTAAAGAATACAACTTAATTTATTTGTTATAGTGAATTTTATTGTAATTATAAATCTTGTGTGAGCACCTGTATTCTGCAATTTTATTTTATTTATTAGTTTAAAAATAATGAAAGAACCTCAACGCAGCTTAGGCTAATGATGAATCCTTATAGTTTTTTTTACCTAAATTTTGTAATAATTATTGTGTTTGTTTTTTTCATGTTCATGTTTTAGGATATTTAAAATATTTTAGTTAAAAAAAAAGATTGTACAGGGTTTGTAAATTTTGTTTGTAAAAAAAAGATGCTGGCAAATAAATATATTTCTATTTCTATTTCTAATTCTCAATCGAAAGAAACAAGCAAATATAAACTGAAACTATGAACCAAAGTAAACTTAGTTGAATTTTATTTAAAAGTTTAGTTAAAATTATAAACATAAAGAAGAAATACATATAACAGGAACGAAATCTCTTATTTAAAAAGTCGTAAAAAAAGCACTCCAACGCTTCGTTTTATGTGTAGGCCGATTTTCAAGTTATATCGACCGTTTGGCATTTCCTCTATCAAAAATCTGTTTATTTTTCAATCACTGCCAATTGCGTCGTTCGATTTTCTTCAAATTGTAAATGAATATTCCGTGAAGGCATCTAAAACGACGTGCGTGAGGCCATTATTTACGCAGTTGAGAGGACGGTTTAGGGAAAACCAGATCAGAAATGAAAAATATTCGTTAATATTGTGTAATATGTTTTGTGAATTTTCTTTCACACATCTAGCTCGAATATTATCTATTCATTCCGTGCTTTGACATTGAGTTTTCAATTATACTACCGATGTCGTCCATATTACAAAGGACAATGTGAACTGAGGCGAAAGAGCTTTATGGACAGACATATTCGTATTTAGTAAATTTACGTTTTATTTGAAAAAAACGGGTGCAAAATAATTAGGCTATTAATTTAACAGATATTGTACATTGTTGGATTGAAAAGAGGAAATTATACATTTATCTATCAAAGTATATCTCCCTAACAATAATAACGACAGGAGAATAATTTCGTTAGACAAATCCCTTTTTCATAAACATCTACAATAAAGGGCAGATTTTAGATTTTTTCTGGAGGTCTACTGTTCACCTTTATAGGAAAAATAAGCTATTGCAGTGACCCTTATGGTAAGTCCTAAAGTCGGGAGTTGTAAATGAACACCGGTAATGGTCCCCAGAACTCGTTTTGAGCTGTCATTAAAGATTGTATATATGTATATGTGTTCGCACTCTGCCGAATTTTAAGTTCGATTTGGTTCAAATTTGTAACACACGTTGGTTGTGTAAATCGTTAGGACGAGTTCGTTAGTCGAAAAAATCCGACAGCCGCAAGCTCGTTTTTTGACTGGAAGTAATTACTCTTGAGATTTTTCATACTAGAATGAACATTTTTGGGGTTTATAAACAAATAAACGTAGGATACTATACTGTACATTTTGTTTCTTTTGCACGACTTTCTAGCTCTCTTGGTTCCCCGAAAACCGATCAAAACGTAAAATATTATAAAAGTACCAGTTCAAACCCACGTTGGTTATTAGCGAATTTCTATAGGAAAAATGAGCTATTGCAGTGGCCCTTATGGTAAGACCCAAGGTTGGGAGTAGCAAATGAGCACCGATCATGGTCCCAGAACACGTTTTGGGGTGTCTTTAATATCATATATATATATTTGTATATATGTGTTCGCCCTCTAGCGACCGCATTTTAAGTCCGATTTGGTTCAAATTTGGTACACATGTTGGTTGTCTACGTCGCTCGGACGAGATCGTTAGCCAAAAAAATCCAACGACTGGAAGCACGTTTTTTGACTGGAAGTAACTATGTTTTGAGATTTTCCCCACTAGAATGAATTTGTTTTTGAGTTTCTTCTACAAACATAAATGTAGGATGTTATTCTACACATTTTGCTTTTTTTATGCGACCTTATAGCTCGCTTGGTTCTCTCAAAATCGATCAAAACGTAAAATACCATAGAAGTACCCGGTTCAAAGCCACGTGGGGTTGGCGGGCGAAGCACGCAATGTATTGTGTATTGAAGATACTCCCAATATGCGGAATGGCGTGCGAAGCACGCAATGCTTTGTGTATTGAAGATACCCCCAATATGCGGAATGGCGTGCGAAGCACGCAATGTATTGTGTATTAAAGATACTATCAATATGCGGAATGGCGTGCGAAGCACGCAATTCATTGTGTATTGAAGATACTCCCAATATGCAGAATGGCGTGCGAACCATTTTGCAGCTATTCAGCACCGTCGTGAATAGACGTATTTCCCAAGTTGTTGTTGAAACCCTAAAACATAGGTCTATAAACTTAATTTTGGAAATTTGCTAAACTCACGTCAGCGGTTCAGCTGCGTGGTCGAATTATTTTAACTAGAGAGCATCTTTTGAGTTTGTACGCTGCAAGCGAAGCAAAGCCGTAAATAACCCGAGACCGAAAGGACGAAGGGCAAACTCGTAAAGCGAGTTTTTCCGCTGCGAGTGGAACGAAGGAGCGCGTGAGTCGAAGCTGGAGGCTTAGGTGCAAACAAATTCAACTAATATATTTCGTAAACGCAGGCAGCTATTCAGTGCTTTCGTGAGTAGATAATTTTCTCAAATTGTTTTTTGAAACTCTAAAATAAATAAACTTAATTTTGGAAATTCGTTCGTCTCACGTCAGCGGTTCAGCTGCATATTAAATGTTTTCATTGACACAATGTCACGCTGTCCGAGTTCAGCCAAGTATAGTCTACATAAACATTACCACGAGTGTGCTGGCATACTCTACAACTTGTTAGTCATTTACAGATATTAAGATTGCAATTTTTCTTACAGCACAGTACTTAAGATAAACGAGTTGGAGGAGGCAATAATTAAGTGTTGGAGCCCACACACAAGTTGACGTTGATTTAGGAGGCCCCGACATACTCACTCGTTCTAACGCTCCGTCTTCTATTCTTCCCTTTTTGTTCCGATCTTAACGTACACATGTTTTAATAAACTTGATATACGGGGTTTAACAGTTGAACTGAATGCGTACTAATTGCCAATAATTACTATATATCTGAAATAATAGTATATATATTATTATTATGTTATTGCCACTAATTATACGAATCTATACATATGAATAAAATTTAAGTGTCTGTCTGTGGTTTCAAAATATAAGTTTTTTTCTAACACATTACCAAAACCTAGACATACAGTTATAAACTGTTTGTCTGTCTATGTCTGTTTGGCACGTCTAATCTCCGGAATGGCTGAACCAATTTTGACGAAACTTTCATTAACATTTAGAGGACTATTCAGAGAATATTTTAGGCTACTTTTTATTAGAACAATATTTAAAATTTCTGATTAAAAATTTTGAAAATGTAAAAATTATTGACAAAATTTGGGATTTTGTGGACAAATGTTGGGGATATTGCGTGTCTATTTCGATCTATGTACATTATGTACAGGACAGCTACCCCACCACCTAACTTAGATAAAAGTGCCTCTATCCTAATCAAACATCATTTCCTTAAAAATTCCTATTAAAAAATGTAAAAATTATCAACAAAATTAGGGATTTTGTAGTTTGCAATGACACCACTATATGTCATCGCAGGGGTTGGCAAGCGAAACGAGCAAGGGTAGAGCCCATAGCCTATAAACACCCAGTGTCCATAAAGTCTCCCCTTAACTTTGGAACAAGTAGAAATAAATAAATGTGCTTCGGGGTATCTTTATATGACAAAGGGAGATTTCTTCCCTTACACCAAAATACGGGGTTGAGAGGGTAATTAGAAAATCTTAAATACAAACCCCCATCAAATGATACCTCATTTTAAAGGGGATGTCTCTAACTTAACCCTATCGAAAATGGCGGCCAGTCAAATTTTAAATACTATGTTTACCCAATTTTAATTACGTTACAAACACTATGGAAAGGAATAATGGTTCTTTGCATGTTATTTAATAAAATCAGAAGGTCATTCAAAATCTAGTACTAAACAAATATTTACACAATTTGGCATAAGCTTAAAAGGAACGAATAAACTTGCTGTTTTAAGGCGTTAATTTGAGTCAAGGCTTTATTTTTGCAAAGAAGTAAATGGATGTCATTTTGAGCGTTTAATCTAAATTTAGAATTAAGGCAAGTCTTTGGCTTTATTGCCAACTAGCTGATCCGGCAATGCTTTGCTATTGCTTAATTTGAAACTTTGAAAACCTGTAATTCGTATCCCTGAGGGCCGATGTAAATTATAATGGGATTCTGCTCATTGCTTGATTTACCTAACCTAAAATTATATTCATTTTTTGATCCAAATCAGTTGTTGATCAAAATCAGCTGATGATCAAAATCAGCTGTTTTAAGCTTTTCATACGAACAGCTGTTTCTGATAAAATCAAAAGAAATATTTCTTCTTCTTCCTTAATATTGACCTTCCATAAGATTAACATTGAAACTTTGAGGGCCACTGGGGCGTAGCCCTAATGTCCTAGGACTTTGGTAAATGGCCTAAAACCTTCCCAGGGTTAACCTGTGTTACTATGCAAAATTTCAAAGCAATCGGATGGACGGTTTGGAAACGCATAAAGGACAAACATACAGACAAACGTACAAACATACATTGAATTTTATATATATAGATGAAAGGTATTGTAAACTATATAATTTAAAATCTGTGTTAAGCCCTTTAAAATGTGGTATCACTGGGTGGGGATTTGTATTTAAGATTTTTGAATTACCTTCTCTACCCACCATTTTGGGGTAAGGGGTGAAATGGATAGTTACACCAAAATTCATCTCCCTTCGTCATATAAAGATAAGCCGAAGCTCATTTATTTATTTATACTTGTTCCAAAGTTAAGGGGGAGGGGACTTTATGGACAAATCGCCGGTATATATATTTTTTATAGATAAAGAGAGGCTTCGCTCTAACTGACAAACTGAGATAGAATCACGTGAAGCAAAAACTACTTAAAAGACACAAAAACGAAAATATTCTTTTCAATAGATTAGCAACACATGTTTGTTTCCATTCATTAACTTGGCAAAATTAGAATCAGTTTATTATTCTTCACAACCAACAGCTTTCTTAGGTTAGGTTAACAAACTAAAAGCAAACTCAAACAAAAATCAAAGAAAAATGCTTACTGTAGTATAACTAAATTCAAACATATGTTTTTACGTATTATAATTAAAACAGCTGATTTGGGTCAAAAAATTAACATAGTTCCAGGTTAGGTATCAATGAACCAAATAACTTTGATTTGCGACCAATACGGCAAATTTAGAAGCGGGTAATTATTCTTCACAACATTTTTTTAACTTCCCGCTAAGAAAATTGAAAATTTTCTAAAATCGGGAAGTTATTGGTTTCACCCCGTTTTTCGAAAATCGAGTATTCATCAGATCTCGACGTTTTGAGGTCCTAGGAATCTTCCCTGACCACTCCCGAGAGGGTGTCACCCTGTCTGTATGTAGGGGTCTATGTGTGTGTGTGTGTGTGTGTGTGTGTGTGCGTGGGGGTGTGTGTGTGTGTGTGTGTGTGTGTGTAAGTATATGACCCGCTTATAACTTTTGAACGGCTTAACCGATTGGATCCTACCAAACGGCTTTCTAAAGAGTTCCATCAAACTAAGATTTCCTGAAAATTTCAACTAATTCGGACCGGTAGGTTCTGAGAAATTTCGAAAAAACTAAGAAATTAATTTTTATTCAAATCAGGTTTTTTTGGAATAACTTTTAAACGGCTTTACCTATCAATTCCAAAATCTAACCAGCTTTTAACCTTGAAAAGCGACGTCGATCGCTACCAGTCCGGTCAAAATCGGTTAACTCGTTCGTGAGATATCGTGAACGAAAGAAAATAAAAAAAAGTGTTTTTCCTCAATTTCTCCGAAACTTTTCATCTGAAAAATTTGTGTTGTTGATTCTTTCAATGGACTTAAAAAAACTGCATCGATTGCCGCAAATCGCATAAAAATCGGTTGATTCATTCAAAAGTTATGGCAGTTCAAAATTTCCTAAAATAGTGTTTGTTGTAATTAAACTTAGCGGGAAGTTACATGGATGGCCTTTAGGGTCAACCGTTTTCCAAATTTTTTAGATCAGGTAAAAGCAAACAAATGGCTTAATGTATTAAAAGCCAAACATCTGGTGTTACATATTATATTGTTTCCTGTAGTTGGTAAGATCAACATTTGTTTGAAATATTTATTATTTAAATATTAAAGGTGAAATTACAACGCTTGCTGTAATTACTATTATTATTGGAGATAGTCGTGTCTATTTCAATCTCTGTCTTACACTAGATATGAATTGGTCACCGCTCAATCATTCCGTGAACAAATTAGAGTATACAATAAACTGTTTGCACTTGATTCGTCACGGGTCTCCGCTGTGGTAGATTAGCTAAGCGGAGCCCCTAGCAGTAAACAAATCAATAGCTCAGAAGAATGTGTGTTCAAATTTATCCAATCGCAACATTTGTGACGTTAGAATATAGAATAAGTATTTTTTTTAGCAATTTATCGCCGTGATGCACCAAGTGTTAATTTGAGACTTTCACGCGTCACACAGTAGCCACAAGAACTGCAATTACTACAATGATTACGTGCAATTAAAGCGTAATAAAAGTTTAATTAATTAATGCCGGTAATTTTGTCAAAAGCCGAACTAATTAGAGGTGTGTGAAGCGACACGGCCCCACGCGAAGTGGGCGAGGCCCCTTGTTCATCTCCTTGCCCCAGCAGGACTCCGCCCATCAGGGGGTAACCCTCGTTACCACAAACTCACGTATTGTTCTTCCCGGTGGTTTATGGGACTACACTTTGAGACTATTACATTGTGTTATCTTGATCAGGTGTTCAACACAACACATTACGTATTACCAACATTCCGGAGCTAAAACTTGAATAATTGCGTTTAAATACTGTGGTCGCGTTTTATAAATGAAAAGAAGTTGTTAGTTTATTTCGCTATAAATATATTTTCTTATACTTATATATAAAAAAATAATAATAGAAATAAAAGTTTAAAGCTAGCTAAATGGAAGTTCTGCTTCTACGTAGTAGTTTTGTTTTGCGATTGCCTTGTAGTTTTACAAATCAAAAATGTCTAAGTATTCTCAATAATCCTTAGTTTATATTTATGTACGCCTAGAAATTGTATATAAATTGAGGGTTGGTGAGAGAAGCGAATTGGGGAGCCCGTAGTTATTTCCTTATTAGTGCAGCTGCTGTAAATGTCCTCTTTTGCTCTTGTAATTTAAAATGTAGACAATGTTGCAGAATTCATTTACAAAATTTAAATTTGTAATTCCCTGTATGTACATCCTGCTCTAATTTAGAAGCAGTATATTTTAAGGTGCACCAGCTGATTTTACAGTGTACCGGCTGATTTTACAGTGCACCAGCTGATTTTACAGTACACCAGCTGATTTTACAGTGAACCAGCTGATATTACAGTGCACCGGATGATTTTACAGTGCACCAGCTGATTTTACAGTGCAACAGCTGATTTTACAGTGCACCAGCTGATTTTACAGTGAACGCGCTGATTTTACAGTGCACCGGCTGATTTTACAGTGCACCAGCTGATTTTACAGTGAACCAGCTGATTTTACAGTGCACCGGCTAATTTTACAGTGCACCAGCTGATTTTACAGTGAACCAGCTTATTTTACAGTGCACTAGCTGATTTTACAGTGCACTGGCTGATTTTACAGTGCACCAGCTGATTTTACAGTACATCAGCTGATTTTACAGTGAACCAGCTGATTTTACAATGCACCGGCTGATTTTACAGTGCACCAGCTGATTTTACAGTGCACCAGCTGATTTTACAGTGCAAAAGCTGATTTTACAGTGAACCAGCTGATTTTACAAATAAGAATAAACATTTCAGTTTTATGTAAACAGCTGATATATATAACGGAAGTATAACAGAAAAATCAAACCAGTTTTAATTGTTTTTGTTTTGTTTTTTATTACATAAAAAGATGTTTGATTAAAATTATGTCACTTTTTCGGTGTAGTATAATGAAAAATATCGAACGTAACTCGATCGGTAAGTTTTTGCGTGCTTGAACTATAATGCTTGCACGGATAATCCCTATTTACTGGGCTTGTAATGTAATCTATTTTTTTTTAATGAAATGCTTTTCGTTGGTAAGAGCTCACTTGAGAACGGCTGAACCAATTTGGTTATTTTTTGTTTTAAAATTTTCGTAATAGGCCGAATTAGGTTTTTATGGAAAGAAAAATTTCAAAAGTTTCCCGGAAAATGTTCAAATTCGGGAAACGTAACATAATTTTTTCTATGAACTCAAGACCATAACTCACAAAAACCGCTGTTCTGACGAAATGCTTAGCTACACATGTTTGTTTACATTCATTACCAAAGTAACTTTACTTAAAAAATTTATAATCAGTTTATCATTCTTCAAAACCAACAGCTGTTTAGGTTAGATTGACAAACTAAAAGCAATTGCGTACTATAATTTTTAATTTAATTTAAACATCGGTTGTTGCATATTATAAATAAAACAAGCTAATTTGGATCAAAAACTGAACATAATTTCAGCTCAGGCCTACAATGAACCAAAACACCTTTGAAACAACTCGAAATGAAATTGTCTGATTCTAAATAAAGAAATTCAAAAACCTTGCGAGAATTATAATAAACAGAAATCAAAACAAAAACCATCAGAAAGTTATTACAATGAAACAGAACCCAAATAAAATTACGTCCATACATCCTAGTTAATTCATAATCCACATAAATGTTATTCTAGATTCCTCCAGCTATTCAGATAAAGTATAATCAGAACTCAAGAACATCGTCAAAATAAATATTCCAAGTTGGAAAACGAATTAAATCCAGCCTAGTATCTTAATAAATTAATAATAAAATATAACCTTAATGTCCGTCAAGTGATCCACTTATGTGAAAAAACACACTATCGCGGTTTCAGATGATATCACTCATCCATCATCAGGTGAAATTATCACTCATAAGAGGTCGTCATTAACATTAAAAAATTGTCAGACATATAACAGCACAAATACAAAAACACACAAACAACATACACATTTAACACAAATTGGATCACCCGTCCCATGTGGTCATCTGTTGGCAAAGCCAGTTTTGGGTTTACCTTCAACAAAAACAAAAATAAGATCAAGAGACTGTCCTTACCTATCCTCGTAACTTAAAAAGTGATTTAACTGTTTATAACTCGGTTCTACCCAGAGTAATCCTCCTCCCCATTATATAAATAACATTGCCTTCTTCCCTTAATTCAATGGATAACATTAATAAGCAATCGATGATGTCCTCAACATTATCATTCTGTAATAAGCAATTGTCAATTCTTCTCAAAAATTGTTTGGTTCCATGAATTTTTCTTATATCTATTTTGTTTCTTATATCTAATGTTATATGGAATTAAAAAAACTTTGGTGTATGATACAAATAGGGTTTTTGATAAAAACCCAGCCAAGATTTTGGTAAAATTCAGAACTTTTTTCTACGTGAAGAGACCATTGAAGATTTGCCCACAGCCACTTTGTTTTTAAATACCATCTTCAATACCGTCCTGACAAAAACTCTAAGAAGAGATAATTATACTCAACAGTCTGAATAATGTCTCAGAGCTGCCAAGTTCTTGATTTAAAGAGCATTGATTTGATATTGTGTTTTTGTGTGGATAGGTATGTACCGCCCCAAACCAACACGCCGTAACTCAACTTGGAAGGAACAAGTGCGCAGTAGCTTCCCCCCATTTTTATCAACTGATATTCAGTCATGGTTTGACAGTATTCAAAGCTACAACGATGGACACAGACAGTGACGAAGAAATCTTAGTTGAAGCAAGAAATTACCAAACTTTTGTACATTTTTGAAAGAAAATTACAAACATTTTTTACGACTTTTTATGTAGGCCTAAAGTTGAACTTTTTCCTTCCGTTACTGAACATTTTTTGTTTCTTGTGCTAATAACTCTGTAAATTTTACATCAATCAATTTTTACTGGCATATATGAATTCTTTGAACCTCTCTCTACAAAAAAGCTATGGAACACTTTTGGATTGGTTAATAATTAATTACTATATTTTGCGATTTTTTGAAAATATGCTTGCACACGCAACGAAATGGCTTGGATAACAGTTTAAGGATTTTAATTAACATACATGAATTTGAGACATTACGTTTTTGAAATGAACAACAGATTGGTTGCACTGTTGTATTAATTCAAATAATAATCTATAACTTTGTCGCAAAAACCTTTAATTTTTCCTAAAAATACAAATTTTTTAACACAATTATAACATTTTCTACATTTTGTATGAAACAAACCCTTGCTTCTTTTTATATTTGCCATAGTTTTTTCTAAAAGGTGAAATACTTTTTTTTTTAAATATTGTATGCAAAAGGTAAAATTGTAAGGAAGAGGGACAAATAAATTGTTGTTAGTAATGAATCTACAAATTTTACTTACCTTAGAATTGCGACACGTGCAGAAATACTTTGTTGTGGTTGTAGATCAGCTGCCGTTATGAGATTTGGATAGGTACGAATGTTGCCGAGTACAGTCGAAGTTATCCGAACTCAACAAATTCCGACCCCGGCCTCGTCCAGATCAGGGCTCTATAACAAGGGCTATACCATTTTGATAATTTACCGTGACCCAGTATCGATCGCCTATGACGTCACCATGCTGATTTAGTCCAGCTGGTAAGATTTCAATAATGTGCGCGCAGTCGTTAACTCGCTGTTGTAACTCGATGGAAAGGCTTCAGTAAAATAAAATTTAGATATTCTTAATCTACATAAAGTACGGATTCTAACAGTATAAAAAACTCTTACTTTAACAGGTATTTCGAATTTTAATAATTGAAAGTATTTTAGAATTATCACAGACTGACATGGAAAAGTTACTAAGCGAGGAATTTTTTTATTTTTGGGTTATAAACAAACTTCCAGCGGGAAAGTTGTAGCCAATGAATTGATCTAAACTATCCAATTCACCGATTTGTGATAAAATGATTACATCATTATGAAAT
>JAGFPH010001684.1:39652-53727 GCA_018207615.1 Philaenus spumarius
TAAATCACGATTTCTCCAAAATTACCGAACAGATTGGAATGAAATTTTAGGAGGGGTTTGGGGGGATCAAAGTTACTAAAATCATAATTTCAGATCTTTTATTACTATGACAATAGTGCTTTTATTATTTAAGATCTATATATATATATATATATAAAAGCCAAATACCACTGACTGACTGAACACTTAAAAATAATACAATTACGTTAAAAAGACTGAAAATACCAATCACCACGGGCAACGCCGTACGAGTCAGCTAGTAATACAATATAACATGTGTCCTATCTCACTGTTTTCTTTCTGTCCGTCTGTATGTGATTTTCACAAATACCTTAATATATCAAACATGGTTTAAGATATAACCATGAAACTGGGTACGAATATTAATCTAAATAGGGTACATTTTACTTAAACGTTGTTTTCCTGCAACAGTAGGTTTCAAAATGACGGCATTTGATAATTTTCAATGTTAAACATCTAGAAAGCTATACATTTTTCAAAAGAATGTAAAGCCACCAAATCTTTAGACTATTTTAAATAAATAAATGCGGAATATTATTGTGCACATTTGTTTTTTATACGACCTTAAAGCTCGCTTGGTTCCCTAAAAATCGATCAAAACGTAAAATATCATTAAAGTGGGGGCCCCAAGATCGATGTGCAAACTCGCAAAGCGAGCATTTCTGCTACGTGTGTAACGAGCGCCGAGTCAAAGCTAGAGGCTTGGGTGTGTGCATATTCTACTAATATATTCCGTACACGTAGGCATCTATTCAGCGCCTTTGTGAGTCGATCCATTTCCCAAATAGTTCGTTGAAATCCTAAAACATATAAACTTAATTCCGGATTCACGTCCGAACTCACGTCAGCGGTTCAGCTGCATGGTCGAATTATTAATTTCTATAATTTCTTGTATTATGTTAAGTAAAATTCCTTGTGCCTCGACTCCGTCATCGACATTCTCGAGAGCTTATATTAAAAAGTCTGTACAGCTTATAAAATCCCTGTCTTCCAAATTGCTAATATACAAATTGTACTGCCTCCAGGATTGCGTATATTAGCTAAACTTGAAACCTATATTAGTTATAGTTTTTAAACGGAAATATTGGAAGACCTTGGCTGTTGTCAAGCGGCTCCATTATTTCTTCGAAGGAAGAGTTCACACTGTTGGAATATCTCCAGAAATACGAATTTATCGTCGTGCCCTGCCTCGTTAAATATACACCTTGTTTGATACTTGTCCACCCGCGAGGACCAATTATTGATCTCCAAAAACTGTAATTACCTTTTGTTAATGACTGTAATGCGACTATCTCCTCTGCTCTATATTTAGGCAATCAACACCTGCTTACACCCCGAGGCTTAACCTAGGTATTCCTAGTAACCAACACCTAGCTTTCAACACCTTGTATCCGACTACAACATATCAGCTAGTGTGCCAGGCCGCTGCTCTAGGTAGTCTAACTGTTTCTAAGCCTTTACAAGTTATTACACACCCACAAGATTATGAATATTAGCAAATTGTGATGAGAAATATGGTGAAACCTAAGGTCGGGAGTAGTAAATCAACACCGATCATGGTCCAAAGAACACGTTTTGGGGTGGAATTTAAAAAATGATATATGTAATGTGTTCGCACTATAACGATCGAATTTTTAGCCCGATTGGTCCAAATTTGGCACAAACGTTGGTTGTCTAAGTCGCTCGGACGAGTTTGCTAGCCAGAAAAATCCAATAACTGGAAGCATGCTTTTTGACCCGAAATTATTATTTTTTAGATTTTTCGTACTAGATAATGAAACTTTTAGTGTTCTATCAAAACAAATAAATGTAGGATATTATTCTGTACATTTTGTTTTTTATACGACTTTATAGCTCGCTCGATTCCCTCAAAATCGATCAAAACGTAAAATACCATAAAAGCACTCGGTTCAAATCCACTCGGGGCTGCGAGCGAAGCGAAGCACTCCATAACCCGAAGCCGCAAGGTCGAGGTGCAAACTCGCAAAACGAGTCGAACGAAGCAGGACGTGAGACGAAGCCGGAGGCTTACGGGCAAACGAATTCTACTAATATATTTCGTACGCGGAGGCAGCTATTCAGCGCCTTCATGAGTGGGCCAATTTCATAAATAGTTGGTTGAAACCCTAGAAAATATAAAGTTAATTTTGGGAATTCGTTAACTCACGTCAACGGTTCAGTTAGTAGGTCTACTTGATCGAATTATTTTATATACAGGGTGATTCAGTAAAACGTAGCGGGCTATACATATTTAGATTCTACATGCAAAAATAAGTCGAAAATGTAGTATAAAATCTTTTCGATTTCGGCATAGTTTAGCCGTAATCCGCCATTTTGTTTTTTACAAAAACTCACTGTAACTCTGGAAATAGATAAGATATAATGTTCAAATTTGGAATAAGCATTTTATATGTTATGATTATCAAGTATACCAGACACAAAAAATTTATTTTTATACTTTTCAAAATGGCGGCAGTTACAAATTTTTAACGTGGAATATCTTGAAAACCGTTAACTTTACAAAAAATTTACAAGAGACAAAACATTTTTATTTTTTAACGACAGACACAATGCTTTTTTGTAGTTTCAGTAGGTCAAAGGATAACCGAGTTATCGACAAAAACCTAAAATCATAATTTCTTGGTAATTGTCTACCAAAATTAGCCTAAAATCATCATTTTTTTAAATTTAAATTTTTTTTAGTTATTTTTGTAGCGGGCAGATTCAGATTCTACATGCAAAAATAAATCGAAAATGTAGTATTACATTTTTTCGATTTCGGCTTAGTTTAGCCGTAATCCGCTATTTTGTATTTTTTTTTTTTTTTAATAATCAATAACTCTAAAGCACTTAGAGATATTTTTATGAAACTTGGTATACAATTTAACTCTATAGCTATAAACATTTTCTAAAATTATCTTTGATCAGACTCATCAAATTTCAAAATGGTGGTTATTTAAAAAAAATTATTCAAATTGCATGAAAACCAGCTACTAAAACAAATTGGTATAGCCTACTACATTTTCGACTTATTTTTGCATGTAGAATCTGAATCTGCATAGCCCGCTACGCTTTACTGAATCACCCTGTATAATATAAATTTTGAGTAATGTGAGTTAATGAACAAACTTAGGACATATTTTAGTGAAACATAATTTGTATGTTAAATATTGGACCTACAATTTTGATTCCATAATTTCTATTCTTTAAATAATATCGTTTGTATGAAAGTATGTTTTAAAACTACTCTCATATATTGATAGTTGAGCTAAGAAACTTTCTAGGTTAGAATGTGTTGGCAAAGTAAGTCACTGAATTCCATCTGGTGTCCATTTCATCGCACAATACAGAAGCTCACACTTTGAAACCGGTCAAAACGTAGCGCGTCTGTCGCGAACTAAATTCCTTCGCATCGGCGAACCACCTATATCAATCTGTTGTTAATTAAAGCTAATTAAATACCCACCTGGAATGCCGGTGGCTTAACGAATACTGATCCCTATGCTAGAGTGTCCGTTACAGACCGATATGGATTTATTTCAAAGCTCGTTTCTTTCTCAGCTGTTTGTTGAAAGCAATTTATAATTTTACAACTCTTGTATGGTTAGCGGGGTATAAATATACAAGACAAGGAAAATCTTCTTTAATTAATTAAAAGTATATTTTACGTAGGCTACAAAAATATTGTCGAATGTCGATGAAAATGATGTAATTCAGTGTTTAGATGGTACACTGCATTTTATATTTAACTAGAGAACCTGGCAATGCTTCGCTATTGCTTGATTTAATTTTAAGGGCAATTATCCCATTTCACTCCTTTGACTTAAGTAATTGAATTTATACGTTTATGAGAATATAGAAATATATGTTGATTCCCTGCTATTTAATTTTAACGGTATTTATTCTACTTATTCGTTTTGACTTTAGTAATCAAATTTGTAAATAATTTTGTATATCTCTTAAAAATAATATTACATAATTTTAACTTCATAGTTTGTAGGAAGTTAGTTTGATTTAGAATTATTATATGAGGGTAGCAACCCCATTTCAACCCCTTAGGCTATAGTAATTGTAACATCTAAACACAGCTGCAAATAATATGGATAAAGTGTGAAATTTTTAGTGAAATCAGTCGAATAGTTTTTGAGTCTATAGAGGACAAAGAAACATTAATGTTTATATATAGAGAATAAAAAAACCAATATATATTTTGAAAATTGTATAATAAAGTGGTAGCCCAAATTTCCCGAGGTTGTTTTAATCTGTACATACTGGGTGTTTTGTGAGAGGTTGGCACAACTTCAAGAGAAGATAGGGACCTAAAAATAAGCAAAATTATTCATAAAACTCAGTTTTCCAGATATCCCCCATTTTGGTTTTTTACAAAATAATTCATATCTAGACAAATGTTTGACCGGTTTAGTTCAAACTTGGCATGACGTTTAAACTAACAATGATTTACTTTTGTGTAAAGTTAGCGGTTTTTGCGTCATGACATAAAAAATGTTAAACGGTCGCCATTTTGAAAATATTTTATTATGTGTTGTGGAAGAGTAAACAGGAAAGTGATATATTATAAAGATATTACCTACCGTTTGAGGTAGATATCGTCCTTGATTCGTAAGTGGCATATTCCCTCACGAAGCGTTTTATGGCACATGTTTATAAGAACTTTTTTATTCATTTTTATGTAAGGAACCACTCCAGAAGTTTGACGTCCTATATAAGAAACTCCCTGTTTGTGCGATTTAACCGATACCTGCGATAGTGCTGCTATCAGTTGGGAAGCAGCTGAACCTTTTGAGTTGTTGAATCTTTGAAGTACCGCAATGTGTACGTACAATACTTTTGGGTCCTAGTACAATAAAATAGTCAGCTGATTATTGAATCACTTGTTTGGGGAAGCCCCCACGAAGCCCTCCATCACCCCTGGACTTATTTCATCAGGCCTTCGTCTTATACTTTATTCTCTTAAACTTCTTATTCCCCTTTATTTCCTTGCCAGATACTCTCGGTATCCTGTTGCCGTATTCTTCCAAACAAGTGTCACCTCATCCCATTACAGGAATCATCGGGCTTCCACCTCATCCGTCTCGTCCGTGTGCTATTCTCTTTCCTCTTTTCAATTTCTGCTTTCTCTTCCCTTTCCCACTGTCTTGCGTACTTCTTTGAAAATTATAAAACACTCTTTATTCTCCTCCATTTCCCTTCCCCCATATTCCACTCCAATCTCCTCACATTTCACCTCCTTGCTTCCTTGTACTTACTGCATTCATATATTGCATGATATGCAGTGTCCACTTCCCCGCAGTCTTCACAATTTTCCGACTCTACTAATCTGAACTAATTTAGTTTAAATCTAAAGTTTCCATGGCCTGAGACTACTTGCGGGGTATAATGGTCCAATTAATTGTATCCACTGGTTCTTCATTCTATCTACTCTTTCCCAGTACAGCCTGGTCTCTTCTCTCTTTTCTCCACTCTCCCATCGATCTTGCCAAACCTCCATCACTTCTCTCCATCTATCCCTTTTCGCTTTCTCTCTCTTACACCTTCTTACTTTATCCTCGATCAATTTCATTTTCATCATAATTACCAGGTCTATTTGCGATAACAGGCAGAGCCACCGTGGCTATTGTTCTATACCCCTTTATTACCTTTAGCACTGAGAGCCATCTCCACAATATTATTCCTTCTCAGCAACTCATTGCCCCAAGCCTCACATCCATACGTTATAATCGGCACCACAACTCCCTTATAAAGTGTTGTCATAGCCTTCACTGAAAACCCCCAGTTAGCCTTTGCTAATGATTATTAAATCAGCTGACTTTTTGAGCAAGTAGTGAATGACATCAGTTTTTAATGAAGTATGATAAAAACTAATTTTGGATATTCACTCAACTCACGTCAGCGGTTCAGCTGCGTGTTAGAGTTATTTTACTCTCACATGTGCACATAAATATAACAATAGGTTTCTGTTAGCAAAGTTTTAGTCCGAATACATTTAAAACGATGATTCGCACACTTGTCCGACTATAGTGGCGTAAATTATCAATACCTCGCTTTATCTCTCCCGCCTGTGTTCACCGCAGTAAGTAATTAACTGCGAATGCTAAATAATCTCATAAAAGAGGTCAGCGTCGGTATAAACTCCGGTAGCAGACTATAAAAGCAACGGACGTTTGAAGGAACAATAACCAGTTACATAAAACCCGACGTTTATAACTATACCTAATTACGTACGTTGTCGACCAAAAGAAAGTTATGAACGCGGTGTACGTACAGTTGAAATCAGATCAACTTATCTAGAGATCAAGCCGATAGCTTGGTTCTAATAAATAAAAGTTTCCTATCGCTTTATTTGGTTAGACTACCGTGAATTCCTCCGCAAAGTACACGCCCACTAATCAAATCCAGCATTGTGCGTTAAAAGCCTATCCGTGTAATCGGCTGTCGATTAGTAGCTCTGAATTCGCGACATTATGGCCGAACATTCTCTCCGACTTGTTCGCTAACTGAAAAGGCATTGAAAGACGCGCCGCTCCGTACTGGTGGCAGTGGAAAACACGATCACGGCCTTCGCGTTATCTTAAATGCGATCCGGAATGGCTCTTGGCATGTTTTACAACGGCGTAAGATATAATTCAGTCCCGGCCATTTTATAATCGCTACCAGCTGATTGATTTCTACTAAATAGTTTAACAGATTTTATATTGGCATGCGTACGTGTAAGAGTGTTTGTTTTAGCCAGTTAAAGGCGTTTTGTTTGATTACAAATTAGATTTTTTGTTCGATCGAGTTATGATGGTTTTTTAGCATAACATTTTGGAACAGCCTTTAAGAGTAATATTTTTTAAATTACTTATATTTCTATTATGTAACACAATTCCTGTGATTCGCGCAAAAACTGGACCTACTGAGTCCTAATATCTGGGTCACCACCATGCCCTCCACCGAACCCCGATCAAAGTTCCTCCTATACAAAACATAGGCCTACATTTACAGTCCACAGATAAAAATAAAGGGTATCAGTTAACTGACACAAACTTTCTCCCAACTTACTGTAATCAAAATAATATTGTTTTTAATCATTTTATTTTTTACTACTTTTTAGAACAAAACAAAAAATAATATTCTACCTATGTCAATCGTATAAAAAAATTATTGTCCCAGGCGGGATTCGATCGCGCGACCTTTGAATTACTGGCCGTGCTCGCTACCGTGGTGCTACCCCGTGCGGCCGCCGCCGCAATGCTAGATTGACAACACAAACTTGTTTATTTTCAAACATTTCCCCAAAATTATAAAACGCCGAAGTTTTGATAAAAGCGGGTGGTGTCATTTTGTTTGGCATCTTAAGCACTATAAATACTGAAAATTTGATCAAAATCGTTAGAGCCGTTTTTGAGAAATTTGCATTTTTGTCGTTTTTTATGGGTTTTTAGGGGTAAATTACCCTTAAAAAATGAAAATTCCAAAAAACGAAAAAAACTCCTGGAGATATTAGAGTTTAGTACCTACATACCAAATTTCATGAAAATCGGCCAATAGTGTCCTCTCTGGTCGTGTATACATACAGACAGACTGACAGACAGACACCACTCTAAAAACACTTTTTTGGGTTCAGGGAGCACCAAAACAAAAAATTCCACTAAAAATATTTTTGGGTTCAGGGAGCACCAACACAGATAATTGCACTAAACAATTTTTTGGTGTTCTGGGAGCACCAAAACAGATAATTCAACTGAAAATTCAAATTCGAACATTTTTACGAAAACAATACTTTCTCCATGTACTGCGTATAGGGTGGAGAAAGTAAAAATAATTGGCTATTCTTTTTTGAAAACACGTAATACAACATTCTTAGTAACATAACATTATTCGTACTAAAATGAAATGTTTTGGGGTTTTGGGGTTATCTAAAAAAAAATTGGAGATTATTCTGAACATTTTGTTTTTACACGACTTTATAGCCCGTCTGGTCCCTCTAAAATTGATCAAAACGTAAAATTATTTAGTTCAAATCCACGTCCAGTCGGCGGCCGGAGTGCAAAGCTGCGAGCTAAGAGAAGCAGTTCATAATCCGAGGCCGCAAAGCTAGTTTTCCTCTACAAGCGGAACGAAGCAGCGCGTGAGCCGTGGCTGAAGGCTTAGGTGCAAACAAATTCCAGTAATATATTTTGTACGCGCAGGTAGATTCAGCGCTTTCGTGAGTTGACCAATTTCCCTAAATAATTGGTGTAAAACTAAAACATATATAAACATAACTTCCCTCAACACTCGTTAGCGGTTCAGCTGTGTGGTCGAATTATTTAGTTTTGAAATAATTTAATAATTTTAAAACGCGCGGATCAAACATTGGCTAATTAATATAAAGCTCAATTTTGAATACCACCAAAACAAAGGTACCACCTAAAACTTACAATTTACTGTTTATTTCACCAATTTAAAAGTAATTTTTTTTTACCATTTATTTCCTTAAATAATACATAAAGTACATATATATTTTAAACAGAGAAACAAAAATTTCACACATTTACCTAAACCTGTGAGTGGGCCCTAGTCGCACAATATGCACACAATGACGATTAAATTAAACACAAGTAAATGTATTACATTAAACATGATCATGTCGAGATGAGTCAATCTACGATCAGATTTAAACTACTAACTATTTTTAGGGTTTCTAAACTAACATAAAACAAGGTGCTATCATTTGTGTTGGAGCTCAAATACATAGGTCCTTAGACAAGTAGTTCAGTCAATGCATATCAGACAATGAGGGAACGATAATATCAATGTCTATAATATAATAAATTACCTTAAAAGGTCCGTCTTATGACTTCAATTTTGACTTCAAGACGAACCTTTTAAGGTAATTTATTATATTACCAGTGGACCCGGCAATTCCTTCGCTATTGCTCGATTTAATTTAAAGGGTACCGGTAGTTCTTCCATTTCATTACATTGACTAAATGGTTTTAATGCCACTTAAGAATATACTAGACAAATTTATATATAGATGTTGTAAACCTTTATAGATAATACAGTAAACCTTTTGTTTGCTTTTACCTAATCTAAAAAAAAACTGGTAGTTGTGAAGAATTGTAAAAAATCTGATTCTAATAATTAGCCCAATATTGGTGTTTTGGTTCATTGTAGCCCTAACCTAAAATTATGTTCAGTTTTTGATCCAAATCAGCTTCTTTATATATAATAGGTATGTAACAACCAATGTTTGTATTGAATTAAAATATAGTATGCATTTTTCGTTAATTTTTATTTGCGTTTGTTTTTAGTTTGTCAATGTAACCTCAAAAAGCTTATACTCTTCAAATTTGCTAAGTAATGTTGCTATGGTAATGAATGTAAACAAACATGACGTGTTGCTGTGCTTTTTATACGAACAGCTGTTTTTGGGCCCCTGATAAAATCAAAAGAAATCTTTCTTCCATAAGATTAACATTGAAACTTTGAAGTATAGTGGGACACAGCCGTAATGTCCTAGGACTTCGGTAAATGGCCTAAACCCTTCCCAGGGTTAACCTGTGTTACTATGCAAAATTTCAAAGCAATCGGATGGACGGTTTGGTAACGCATAGAGGACAAACAGAAGACAGACAGACAGACAGACATACATTGGATTTTATATATATATAGATAATATTGTGACTTGGTGCCATAAGTAGAGATAACCTGCTCTGCTGCAGCCTTTCCCAATTCAAACAGCCATCCATAAACCTTTTAAAATTACCTATTTAAATAAATTTAGGATATTGCTCTGCACAATTTGTTTTTGTACGACCATATAGCTTGCTTGGTTCCCCGAAAATCCGTCAAAACGTAAAATGCCATAAAAGTACCCGGTTCCAATCCACGTGGTGGCCCTCGGATCTATCTTCTGATCCGAGGCCTACGGCCGAGTTTGTACGCTGCGAGCGAAGTGAAGTAGTCATTGAGCCTTATGAATAAAAGTGAAGCTAATGCTTTAAAGTAAAAGTTAGAAGTAAAAGGTTTTGTTTCAACCAAAAGTTAGGAGTAAAAGCATTTCCTTCCTTACAAATGAATAATGCTTATCTTTTACTTGTGAGCAAATCCTTCAATCTGGAAGTAAATGGATGAAGCAGTTGACATGTAAAAGAGAAATGAAAATCAGCAGTTTATTATTGATTGCAGTTGTATTAACAGAGAGTATATTATTATACACATTCTGTAAAAAAATCATCAAGATACCATAAATTATTTTATTTATAAATTATTATTATTAAATTTTTAGTGCCTATCGAAAACGTATATACTTTGTAAACAAAATTTTACAATACATTTTTAAAATATATATTTTTTTTTATATATTCGATTTTAAATATTAAAAAAGATTTGGATTCACAATAAAATTCTCTATAACTTATTATATTCACAACCCAATACATAATTAAAATAAATGTCAAATAATACAAAATAAAAAAAAACATTGTTCACCGTTTGTGGAATTTGACATAGTAATTTGTATAGGCCTAATCAGTAAAGGTATTAAAATTTGTTGTAACTATCTGATTTTTTTAAATTGTTATTGTAGGTATGTTTTCTAAACGTGGTTCAAATTTTATTAAAATCGGTTAAATATTTTTAAAGTTATACAATTTTTACTGAAGACATGAACAAATAATTTTTCACCGAATAAAGATATCGGAAAGTGGTTTTTATAGGCCTAATCAGTAAAGGAATTAAAAATGTTTGTAACAATCTGATTTATTTATATTATTATTATTGATATGTTTTCTATATGTTGTTCGAATTTTATTAAAATCTGCTAAATATTTTTAAAGTTATTCAATTTTTCAATATTTTACTTCGCTGATAATTCGGCGACTGACTAGATGCATCAGTTCTGAAGGATTTGCTTTACATTTGAAGTAACAGATCAGTTTTATTCATATCCATTTGCTACTTTTGAAGTATATGGATCAACCAAACAAGGATTTGCTCTTACCTCAAAGTAAAAGGTATTGCTTTATATTTTTAATCATATACGTAGAAGGATTTGCTTTAAAACCTGCAAATAAAAAGTTTTACTTCTTTTTATTCATAAGGCTCAATAACCCGAGACCGCAAGGAGAAACGAAGGAGCGTGTGAGTCGAAGCTGGAGGCTCAGGTGCAAACAAATATTCTATTAATATAATTCGTACACAAGGCAGCTATTCAGCACCTTCATGAGTAGATCAATTTCCAAAATAGTTGGTTGGGACTGTAAAACATATAAACTTAATTTAGGAAGTTCGTTCGGCTCACGTCAGCGGTTCAGCTGCTTGGACGTATTATTTCATATTGATTAAAATATTTCAAATCAGTGAGAATACTTGATAGAATCACAACTAATACGTTTACTTATTTTTATTTATTTATTTATTTGTCACAAAACAGCACATACAATGCAGAATCCAATGCCAGATGACATGTCACTGCAATACAATGTACTACAATTAATTAATAAATACACATAAATTCAATGACACACACAAAACATTCAACAATACAATACTAAAGTTTCAAAATAAAACTATTAATTTTTAACTTCCCGCTAAGAAAATTGAAAATTTTCTAAAATCGGGAAGTTATTGGTTTCACCCCGTTTTTCGAAAATCGAGTATTCATCAGATCTCGACGTTTTGACGTCCTAGGAATCTTCCCTGACCACTCCCGAGAGGGTGTCACCCTGTCTGTATGTATGTGTGTGTGTATGTAAGTATGTGACCCGCTTATAACTTTTGAACGGCTTAACCGATTGGATCCTACCAAACGGCGTTCTAAAGAGTTCCATCAAACTTAGATTTCCTGAAAATTTCAACTAATTCGGACCGGTAGGTTCTGAGAAATTTCAAAAAAACTAAGAAATAAATTTTTTTTCAAATCAGGTTTTTTTTGGAATAACTTTTAAACGGCTTTACCGATCAATTCCAAAATCTAATCAGCTTTTAACCTTAAAAAGCGACGTCGATCGCTACCAGTCCGGTCAAATTCGGTTAATTCGTTCGTGAGATATCGTGAACGAAAGAAAATTAAAAAAAGTGTTTTTTCTCAATTTCTCCGAAATGTTTCATCAGAAAAATTTTTGTTGTCGATTCTTTCAATGGACTCGAAAAACTGCATCGATTGCCGCAAATCGCATAAAAATCGGTTGATTCATTCGCGAGATATCGTGAACGAAAGAAAATAAAAAAAGTGTTTTTCCTCAATTTCTCCGAAACTTTTCATCTGAAAAATTTTTGTTGTTGATTCTTTCAATGGACTTAAAAAACTAAATCGATTGCCGCCAATCGCATAAAAATTGGTTGATTCATTCAAAAGTTATGGCAGTTCAAAATTTCCAAAAGTAGTGTTTGTTGTAATTAAACTTAGCGGGAAGTTACATGGATGGCCTTTAGGGTCAACCGTTTTCCAAATTTTTTTTACAGGAACTACACCTCCAAAAATGCCACAGGCAATCCGCTTATTTCTGCAACATAACTCCCCTACTGAATAAAAACAGGTTTTCAACGGATATCTTGATAACATCTTTTTAAATGTATTTAAATTTTCAACTTGCTTGAAATTACTGGGTATTTTATTATATATTTCAATACATTTATAGTTTGGTGCTTTCTCAAACATTGTGGTCTTAAGTAAAGGATAATCGGACAAATATTTACTTCTTGTTGAATATCCATGTTCAGTTTTATATTTTAGGAAATTAGAATAGTTTGCTTTAACAAAGTACAATACATTCAATATACAGTATATATACAGAGCATTTGCAGTATTCCATGCTTTTTTAAATGTGGTTTACATCAGTCAGATTTAAATTGAAAATTACCCTAACAATTTTTTTCTGTATTTGAAATACTCTTTTACTATTTTTATTGAATCTCCCCAAAATATAATTCCATAAGAGAGCCGGGAACATAGGCATAGTACACCATCATGGTTGGATCTATATCGGTAACTCTCTTTATGGTAAGTATTACTAAATAAGCTTTATTTAGCTTTCCAGTTATGTCCAAAATATGGGTTTTCCATGAGAGAGTATTATCCACTACCTCCTACCCTAAAAATGTTATAGTGTTTGTGGGTGTAATTATAGTGTGCAAATATTCATCATTAAAACAAGAAGATCTGATGTGATTTGAATTGAAGTTTATTATATGTGATTTTTTAATATTTAAAAGAAGGCATTTGCCTTAAACCAGCTATTCGTTATACTGAAGTCAGTCTCTAAATCTACTTTTAATTGGGGTTTATTTGAATTGCATCATCAGCAAACAGAGTCAATTTACAATGCTTAATATTTGGCGTAATATCATTGATGTATAATATGATAAATAACAAAGGACCCAATATTGAACCCAGTGGAACACCATTTATAATTTTTAAGTATTTATTAACTCAAACTTATATTTAAGTGCCTCTGTCCTAATCAATCATCATTTCCGTAAAAAATACTATTAATTAAAAAATGTAAGAATGTAAAAATTATATTTTGTCCATAATAAAAATTATAGACAAAATTAGGGATGTTGTGGACAAAATGTTGGGGATATTGCGTGTATATTTCGATCTATGTCTTACATTATGTACAGGTACAGCTACCTCCACCACCATATCCAAGTGCCTCTCTCCTAATCAATTATCATTTCCTAATCAATCATGATTTTACTTTATAAATCATAATAGTAAAAAATACTATTAAAAAATTAAAAAAAATTATGAACAAAATTAGGGATTTTGTGGTTTTCAATGACATTACCACATGACACCATATGATGCAAGCAAAGGGAGCAATCTAGCAATCTAATAAGAACAAAAACTGAATAAGAATTGACTTTAAATAGAGACAGAAGAAAGAACACATTCAATAATTTTATTTATCTTATCTTCTAAAGCGAGAGATAATTGTTTGTCTGTTAAATAGATCTGGAATCTCCGTCTAAGGATTTTTGATTTTTTGATTTTATATGGGGCTTTTGGCCACGAAAAATCGATTGGAAATGGTCACCAGTCTGGGAAAATTCGTTTTCTA
>JAGFPH010001684.1:58727-74408 GCA_018207615.1 Philaenus spumarius
TAAATATCTACAAAAAATGTAGGCCATTGTCTACTAGTTGAAATCCACGTGGGGATTTTACCATGGGCCGACTGTCAAACTGGATGCAAACAAACGAATTTGTCCGTTGCGAGCGTAGCGAAACAGTCATAATCCGAGGTCGAAATCTCGAAGTGCGACCTCGCAAAACGCAGTCCACAATCCGAGGCCGCGAGGTCTTGGTGAAAACTCGCAAAGCCAGGGAGTCAGCCAGGGATGGAGGCTGAGGTGCAAAAAAAATTCCATTAAAATATTTTGTATACGGAGGCAGCTATTCAGCGCCTTCGTAAGTAGACCAACTTTACCAAATAGTTGGTTGGAACCCTAAAACATATAAATTTAATGTTCGTATGAAAAGTTTAAAACAGCTGATTTTGATCAACAGCTGATTTTGATCAACAACTGATTTGGATCAAAAACTGAATATAATTTTAGGTTAGGTAAATCAAGCAATAGCGAAGCATTACCATGTCCACTAGTATAAATTTAATTGTGGAAATTCTCTGAACTCCCGACAGCTGTGCGTGATCATATTTGTCTGCGTTAGGAAAGAAAAGCAATGCACCAACCGAACATTCACTATTAGGTTAACTGGCTGGGGTTTCTTCTAAATGTAGTTTCTTTTGCAATTTACTTTGAAATTATTGTTTAATCTGCTCAATAAAAATTTGATTAAATTGAATTTATTTATTGATCTTGAGACACAGACACAAATAAAACTTATAAAACACATTACAACAGTACGTTATTTAACACCAAACAGTAAAGAGGACTAAAGTTAGGGGGCGGTAAAAAAACATTGTCCTGAACATTAGCTTTAAACAACTCACAGAACAGAAATAGATTATCAGAAATCTAACCGTGCATATTTAAAAATAAATGTATGAATGATCACACAAAAAATTCAGCGTGTATTTTCTTTTACAATTTCATGTGAAATTATTGTTTAATCTGCTCAATAAAAATTAGATTAAATTTAATTTCTTTATTGATCTTGAGACACATACACTGTATAGAACATTGTATCTATTTTAAATACAGTAAAAATACAAAAACACACCTACATGTTTTGTTGTAACGAACATTCAAAGCTATATTGATTTACTTCTCTTATAGTGTTTGTTCTTAATGACCGACAATGTCCATCATAGGATTTAAAAGTAAGCAAAACTGAACGTTTACTGAATTACCTCAAATGTAATAAACCATACAATAGTTTGAAAAAACATGCAGAATAAATAGTTTTTAGATGGATCAATTATTAGATTTGGTCTAATGAAATAACAAAACAACAAGTTTGCACCTCAAACTTGTGTGGCCCACACGGTAAAATCCCTCACTTCGACTTCAACCAGGTACTTTTATGATACTTCACTTTTATATCGATTTTAAGCGAACCAGGTGGGCTATACGAGGTCGTGTAAAAAACACAGGAATAATGTCCTATATTTATATTTGTGAATAAATAGATAAAACTCCGAAAAAGTTTCAGTACGAAAAATGTAAAAAAAGTACTTCCTATCAAAAAACTTGCTTTCAGTTGTTGGATTTTTAGAAAACCAACTTGCTTACCAAATCGGACGAAAATTACGGCCGTTAAGGTGTGAACACTTAAATACATTTATACAGTTTTTAATTACACCCCAAAATGTGTCCTGGGGACCATGATCGATGCTAATCGACCACACCCGACCTTAGGTCTCACCATAAGGGTCGCTGCATTGAAATTCGCTAGTAAAGTACTACTTTTATATGGTGATCTATTTTCATCAGTGCGATCACTCTTAGAATTACCCAGTAATCGTGTTTTTAACGGTAAAGTTAACCTATTATTTCGTATTTCACCGTATCTCTTGAACGGGGTTATGGTTATTCTAGTTGAACCAACTGAATACGACAAAAGGAAACACCCTATTTCGGGAGGAGTGATCCTTGACCTGCTTCACAAAAGTCAAGAGAAGAGAGGTTGTGTACAATCAAAGTTTGTTTTGTACCCCTCCGCCTTCCCCAAAGACAGCTGTTTCCTATCCTCTGTCCTTTCCACAATGACACTTTTACAAGGCACCCTAATTATTATCCCTCCTGGGAGTTTGAGTTGTCTCTGAAAACTATAAAAGTAATGAGTTTATTTATAGTTAATAGTTGAGTTTAATGCCTTGTATTAGTATCACGTTGGACTATTACTTGGTGGAGATGGTAGTGAATTTTATAGAACCGACAAGTCAAAGTAAAGAGAACGAAATTTGTCTTAAGGCTCTTATACATATTTGTATACCTTTTACCACTAACCATTAGTAAATTTGACGACTATCTGTTATTAGCGAATTTCCATGTGAAAGATGAGCTGTTTTTTAGTGACCGTTATGATGAGACCTAAGGTTGGTAGTAGTTAATGATCACAGACCATGGTCAATACACACTTTATGTATGTATATCTATGTTCGCACTCTAACGGCCGTATTTTACATCCGATTTGGTCCAAATTTGATACACACGTTGGTTGTCTAAGTCGCTCGGACGAGTTCGTTTTCCAAATAATCCAACAACTGGAAGTACTTTTTTTTTACAGAAAGTAATTTTTGTTGTTGCTATTTTTCGTAGTAAAATTAAATTGTTTAGGGTTTTATGTAAAAATATGAATATAGTAGATTATTATACGCATTTTGTTTTTTTACACGACCTATTAGCTGGTTTGGTTCCCGCAAAATGGAACAATTGTAAAATACCATAAAAGTGTTTGGTTCAAATCCACTAGGGGCATTTTATAGTCGGTCTACTTCTGTTACGAGGCTGACTGCCGTGATGTAAACCACTGCGATATGTCAATATGAAATAAAAATCTATTAAAAATAATATTTTGATCTTTCTTGATATAACTTATAATAATATAAAACTCATTGTATTTGTATCCTAGTCACAAATTTGAATAAAAAGAATGATTTTTCCGTCTGTGTGACTTTATTATTTGTTTAAAGTAATTCACTTACTTGAACATGACTCGTTTCGGAACTCTATTCCATCATCAGATTCTCGCTCTAGTGAGGTCGTTAGCACCTTAAAATAAATGCATAACAAAACAATACAAACACATATAAACGCGCACAATAACACATAAAATATATTCCGTGTGTGCACACCGTCGAATACAACCGGTCACTGAGTACGTCGGACCGCTAACATGAATATCTTTCAATGTTTGTTTTTCTTATCTATTGCTATTGCCTCGTCGTACATCAAGTTGGAATGGAAGTTCAAATGGTCATTTAACATAAGCCCCGGATTTGCTTTCTGCGCTTTGTAAATTTCATATTCTTCCAGCGCGTCCATTTGTTTACTTTTCTTACAGTAATGGCTGGAAATTAGTGTCAAAATTAGAATATAAATGGTTGTGCTCCATAAGGCGGCGTGCGTAATTAGATTTACTATTGATATTTTTGTTACTAGGTAGATGTTCCTTGAATCGTGTTTGACGGTGTGCACACACGGAATATATTGTATGTGTTATTGTGCGCGTTTAAATGTGTTTGTGTTGTTTTGTATATGTATTTATTTTAATGTGCTAACGACCTCACTAGAGCGAGAATCTGATGATGGAATAAAGTTTCGAAACGCGTCATGTTCAAGTAAGTGAATTACTTTAAACAAATAATAAAGTCACACAGACGGAAAAAAATCATTCTTTTTATTATAATAATATATTATAAGACATTTTAACAAGTAGGCCTACAGTTATTAATCATTATAATTAATTGCACTCATTTACCGAGTTAAAAATTCCCTGAGCGTGGTTAGATAGGCCTAGATGAAGTCTGTTTTAAAAAGGTAGTATTTTTTTAAATTATGTATTTCTGATGTGAAACTAATTTGTCTGCCTGTGATTTTTCAATGTTGCTTACTAATATAATGTAAAACACAATATTAAAGGTATTATCACAGAACATAATTTAGCCATTGAAACCATCACTTGAATTGAGACATGCACCCTCAAAAGGTGCTCACCCAAGGAGGCTGCATTACTTCATTTATTTATTTTTCTAGTTATTAAATTGTTGTTTTGTTGTTGTTTATCTAGCGTAATTAGGATTTTGGAGTAACATTGTTACATTTTTCTTTTCTTTTTACTATATTTTACCTTAACTATTATTTGTATAATTAGTTCAACAAGTTGTATTGTTTTGTTTAAAGTAGCTATATTTTTATTTTTTGTCTAAATCTTGTTTGCTTGTTTATATTTTATATTGTAATAAAAGGAATGACCAATAACTTGATCACGCAGCTGAACCGGTGATGTGAGTTAAGCGAATTTCCAAAATTAAGTTTACAAGATTTAGAGTTTTAACATTTTTATAAATTGGTCTACTCACGAAGGCGCTGATAGATGTCTGCGTGTACGAAATATATTACTAGGATCTGTTTGCACCTCACGGATTCCACGTAAAACTGTAGGTCCCGTCTTCATTAGCCTTAAGTGCAAAACAGTAGGACGTTAAACACCAAAAAAAAAAGCCTTGGTTCCCTCGCTGCTTCGTTCCGAGTTTGCACCTCGACCATGTTGTTTCGGATTATGGAGTACTTCGCTTCGCTTGCTCCCGTTGCGAATTTACATCCCGGCCTTCTTAAACATCGGGAATTTAAAATGTTGGTCTTTGTATGGTATTTACATTTTTGATCGATTTTGAAAAAACCAGACGGGCTATTAGGTTGTGAAAAAATATGCAGAATAATCTCCTATATTTCTTTTTAGATAAAACTCCATAAATGTTTCATTCTATTACTAAAATCTCAACAGATTTTTACAGTTGGTCAAAAAACTTGATTCAGGTTGTTGGATATGTTTGGGGAACGAACTCGTCCGAGCGACTTAGAAAACCAACATGTGCATTCTAACAAATCGGGCGTAAAATGCAGCCGTTAGAGTGCGAATACAGAACAATACGGCATTGTCTCAGTAGCTCATTCTTTAGCTAAAAGTAAGAAAAAATGTTCACATTAACAATGATATGTCTCAAGAAAAATAAGCGATTATATCAAATCATGCGTTTCAAAATGGCGGATGTTTGAACATTTCAAACTTAAATTACTCAAAAAGCGTACATTTTAACAAAAAATGACGACACATTTTTGTAGCCCTTTTGATTTCTTATTGGATGGTGCAACTGTCCAAACAATCAGATGAAGGATAATAGTTAATGATTAACTTGTTTTCTCAAACTATAATAGTTAAGGGTCGGCTCTAGCTGTTGGCCATGTTGGCTGACACTCCATAACACCAATGTTAAATTAAAATCAAAATTTTTCCTTGATTTTTTATCGGAAAATTATAAACGATATGTCATTTTAAAGCTATGGTCAATATGCATGCAAATGGCTTTTTCAAAACTAAGAAAAATTGTTTGTTTAATATTTATTAACAATTTAAAACATTGATTTTTAATATTTTTTTATGTTTTCACTATTAATTATAGCGAAAAACTACCAAGCCATTCGCATGAAGAATTTCGTCCCCAAGAGTTGGTATTTTTTTTAAACGCTATTTGAACAATTGCGGGTTTTAAATGGATTTAGGCTGAGCAATGTCAGTATAACCTACCACCACTATAGGGTGGTTGTAAATATTTTTTACGTTGTAACTATTAATAATAGCGAAAAATTACCAAGCCATTCGGATGAAGTATTTTGTCCCCAAGAGTTTAGTATTTTTTTAAAACGCTATTTGAATAATTGCGGGTTTTAAATGAATTTAGGATGAGGAATGTCCGCGTAACCTTCCGCCGATATAGGGAGTCGCAGGTTGCTTTCTGTTTTACTAGAGCCGACCCTTAAGTTAAAGATAATAACAGCATATGTACAAACAATATTGTTGTGTTTACTGCGTTGATAGACTATAGGATGCCGAGTTGAACAAACCAATTATTACACTTTAACATAACACCCAGAAACGTGTTCTGGGGCCATGATCGGTGCTGATTGACCACTCCAGACCATAGCTCTCGCGATAAGAGTCACACTACAATAGCTCATCTTTTCTATGGATATTCGCGGAAAACCAAATTCAATATTTGCACAGTTCTATTCGTTTATGCAGTTTCAACATGGTACCCGTTATAAAAGCATGGAAGACAAGTTACGCACGTTTACCACTTTGCTAATCCAAAACGTAAAAGCATGCCGTGAACCGAAAGTGTGACGATCTAATCATTGTTTCCAATTTCCGATAGGTCGCGCGATAACACCGTGTTTGCATGAGTAAAGACGGAAATTGCTTTTCCACGCTTCGTCGGAACCGTTTAATTAGAAGAAAGACAAATAAAAAAAAATCGGTAGATTAAAAAACAAACCCTGTTAGACAAACGAAAAGAGGCATGTATCCGTTAAGGCGTAAATACCTATCATTAACTATTGTTAGCGACTAACACTAAGCAGTCGGGGGCGGGACGGGAAGATAGCCGATAAGTCTAAGATGTTGGCCAATTCCGCGCCGATTTGTTTATGCTCCGATGTTTGTTTTCTACTTTATCTATTCTCGAAACCTTTGTAACCGTTCGGGTAATTGTTTACTCGGTAAATATGAAACAAGAGAGAATGGCTTGAGAAACTCTTCGCTGGAGAGCATCAACACGATTTTATACTTCAGCTGATAAATTAAAAACAGCTGGTACATCAATAACTATAGTTATTTTCGTGTATGGCATTGTCAAGACTAATAGTTAGAATAGTAGAAGACGACCTGTTTAGAAAGACGTTCAGTGCTGCCAACCTAGGCACATTTTTACTTTCTTCACCTTATACGTAGTATATGGAGAAAGTATTGTTTTCGTAAATATTTTCGAATTTGAATTTTTAGTGGAATTATCTGTTTTTGTGCTCCCTGAAATACAGAATTTTTTTAGTGGGATTATCTGTGATGGTGCTCCCCGAACCCAAAAATATTTTTAGTGGAATTATTTGTTTTGGTGCTCCCTGAACCCAAAAAAGTGGTTTTTTGTGATGTCTGTCTGTGTGTCTGTAAGGATGTATATAGAGCTGGAGACCATACCAACGGTCCGATTTTTATGAAATTTGGTATGTATGTGTAGTTGTGGAATATCTCCAGGCATGTTTTTCATTTTTCAAATTTTAGACTTTTAAGGGGTTTTACCACCCAAAAATTGCCAAAAAACGAGAAAAATCTAAATTTCTCAAAAACGGCTCTAACGATTTTGATAAAATTTGGCTTATTTGTAGCCCTTAATGTACCCTACCATATGCAAAAAACCGTATCTTTCTAAAAATTCTCATTTAGGTAATAATAATAATAATAACTGACTTTTGGGGGTTTTTGGCCGAAAATGCGGTTGTTTTTCAAAAATCTTCAAAACCTTTTCTCGTGCATGTATACAGGCTTAATTGACATGTTTGGTGCAAATAGGTTCGAAATCGATCGAATAGTTTTAATAATAATAATAATATAATATGGATGTGTGTTACATGGTAGTTTACATGGTATGTCCTACATTTGCAATTCTAAATAACCATCTCCTATGCTACTCTTGGGAAAATATAAAGTTTCAACTGGGAGAAAGTATGTGGCAGTTATCTGGTACCGTTTATTTGATTCATTATTCTTCTTGTACATTGTACAAATCATAAAAGTAACATAGTTATAATAATTCGAATACACAGCTCAACCGCTGACGTTAGTTGAGCGAATTTCTAAAATTAAGTTAATATGTTTTAGGGTTTCAACCAACTATTTGGGAAATTGATCCACTCACGTAGGCGTTGAATTACTGCCAAGTGTATGAAATACGGTATATTAGTAGAATTTGTTTGCACCTAAGCCTCCAGCTTCTACTCACGCGCTCCTTCGTTCCACTCGCTGCGGAAAAACATGCTTTACGATTTTGCCCTTCGTCCTTACGGCCTCGGGTTATTTACTGCTTTGCTTCGCTCGCAGCGTACAAACTCGGCCGTCTGCCTCGGATCAGAAAGTGCCCCTCGTGGATGTGAACCGAATACTGTTACGGTATTTTACGTTTTGATCGATTTTGAGGGAACCAAGCGAGCTATAAGGTCGTGTAAAAAAAATGGGTCTGCGTCGGACCAGACGGTGGAAGTTATACTCCTTTGGCCATTCGTACTTTCCTATAATTTTTGAAGAAAAAATATTTTACAGCCGGGGGGATCGAACCAGGGATTCTAGCTTGGAAGTCGAGTGCGTTAACCACTCACCCACCGAGACTCTTGAGGTATCTCTTGTAGAGAAAAGGCATAAAAAGGCACTTTCCGGATTTTACTCCTAACGCGTGACGCGGTTTCTCGACCGACGACACCCCATTCCGATTACAACGGGCGCAAAGAAGTATAACTTCGAAAACAAAAATGTGCAGAACAATATCTTACATTTATTTTTTTTGATAAAACCACAAAATAGTTTCATTCTAGTACGAAAAATCTTAAAAAAACATTTACTTCCAGTCACAAAACGTGCTTCCGGTTATTATTTTTTGGGCTAACGAATTCGTCCAAGCGAATTAGAAAACCAACATCTGCACCAAATTTGAACAAAATCGGATTTAAAATGCGGCCGCTAGAGTCATATATAGGCTATATACAATTTTTAACGACTCCCCAAAACGTGTTCTGGGGACCATGAACGGTGCTCATTTACTACTCCCGACCTTAGGTCTCACCAAAAGCGTCACTGCAATAGCTTATCTTTCCTATGAAAATTCGTGATAACATTTAATTGTAATAAATACTAGCCTACCTACAAAACTAAAATACAATTTACAGAAAATAATTCAAAATAGAACTTAACGCTGTTATAAACTGATACAACTAAACAAAGAAATCAAAATTTATAAACTTTTCTGACAGAATTGTATAAAGAGAAGTTGTAGATATACTTCATTTATGCTTACTAATCCTGTTTTGAAGCTACCGTCATTTGAAAAAAAGTATTACTTACCAGGCCTAGTGAATTAGAAAAAAAACGGGGTTTGAAAACTTATAACAATTATGTTTAAATAATTAAACAATTTAGCACAAAAGATGAATTCTGTTAAAAACGTAGACAAATTTTAGTACCAAAAATACACAATAGAAATACTGAACACTAATTTAACATATAAAACATTAAAGTCTCACATAGTCTACATTCACACACGATAGTCCCAAAACATCGTCCACAAGTTAAGTTGTAATACTCTCTGTATCGTCTAAAGCTTGTAACCAGCACCTCAAATACCTCAAAAAGCTTTTAGAATTTGTATATTTTTTAATATATTCAGGTATATTGTTAAACAAATTTTGGGGGGACGAATAAATAAATTTTTTAAAAAAAAACCTTATTTGTCTTTGGTACAGGATGGTGCGCACCACTCTTAAAAGTCTGATTCTATCTGGGTTATGTACTAATCATGTATTTCCACTATATATTATGTAAAACATCTTTAGGACCTTGTATATATAAAGGTATTGCAGTGGATGTACTTATAAATATCTGAAAGTGGCATTGCACAAACCATTATAGATGTATGACAAATTAGCCTAATACATAGTTTTTGAATACTCAAAATCAGTTTAAGCTTAGAAATATAAGTACCTCCCCAACAAGACAAACCATAAGTTAATCTACTTCAAGACGTAAATGGTGCCTTGTTTTTCAGAAAGTAAAATACGCGCATTATTTGATTTAATTTTGTTTGTAGATTTCTTACATGCACACTATAATCCATAGACAACACCAAATACTTTATACTGTCAACCTGTTCAATAGAACTGCATTGCCACTGTATTAGCGTTACACTGTGGGTTCAAACGAGAAACACTCTACAACAAAACTATATCTATATGTGGGTAATTTATCTTTTAAGATAATAACAGATAAATTAAACATTTTAAAACACCCCTAATTGCTGAAAAGATTTTCTTGAATCATAGCTAAGAACACTCTCTTGACAAATTTATAATCATTTTATTATTCTTCACAACCTTTCTTAGGTTAACAAACTAAAATCAAAATGCGTATTGTATTATAATTCAATTCTAACATGTGTTGTTTCATATCTATATAGGCCTATATAAAATCCAATGTATGTCTGTCTGTCTGTTTGTTTGTCCTTTATGCGTTACCAAACCGTCCATCCGATTGCTTTGAAATTTTGCATAGTAACACAGGTTAACCCTGGTAAGGTTTTAGGCCATTTACCGAACTCCTAGGACATTAGGGCTGTCCCCACTGGACTTCAAAATTTCAATGTTAATCTTATGGAAGAAAGATTTCTTTTTATTTTATCAGGGGCACAAAAACAGCTGTTCGTATAAAAAGCATAGCAACACATCATGTTTGTTTACATTCATTACCATAGCAACATTGCTTATCAAATTTGAAGAGTATTAGCTTTTTGAGGTTACATTGACAAACTAAAAACAAACACAAACAAAAATCAACGAAAAATGCATACTATATTTTAATTCAATACAAACATTGGTTGTTACATATCTATTATATATAAAGCAGCTGATTTGAATCAAAAACTGAACTTAATTTTAGGTTAGGCCTGCAATGAACCAAAACACCAATTGGGCTGCAATAGCAAAGCATTTTCGGGTCCACTAGTTATAAATAAAACAGCTTAATTGGATCAAAAACTTAACATAATTGTAGGTTAGGCCTACAATGAACCAAAACACGTTTATTTGTAGCCAAATTCAGCAAATCTATAAAATCAAGTAATTATTCTTTACAACTAACAGTTTTTTTAGATTAGGTAAAAGCAAACAAAATGCTTACTGAATTCAAACTTCTGGTGTTACATATTATATAGTTTCCTTTTGTTGGTAATATCAAAATTTCTATGTGATGTCGATTATTGATTATTTTAATATAAATGGTGAAATTACATTGATGCCGCAATTCGAATTATTTGGAACACCCATATAACTGATTCTAAAAAAACAGGACATTCAGGTTGTATAAGCCTACATTGAAGAGTTAAAAATTAATGTTAATGTCGTAAATGAATTTTTGCCAGATCCCCTACTTTTTAAATTACAAATTATTCTTATAGACCTAATTCTCTTTTGAATAGCAAACATTTTTCTACCGATTTTCCCTGTTTTAATTGTATCCGGACAGGAAATACGTGAAGTAATACGTAGTGCGAAACAAGCTGAACTAAGATTATTTGCAATCAAGGTAATTTGTGATTTCCAGTTTACGTTTTCATCAATTACTACTCCCAGAAATGTTGACGAGTCTGTACTTGTTTTATTTTGATTGGTAGGGTTATCTAAGCATAGTTTTAAACCGTTGTCCAACTTTATCGCTTACCTGATCGAGCTGAAGTCATTGCACAGTCAGGTAGGGGAGTCTCCGAACCCTCCACCGGCATAGTAAGGATTCCATGGAGACTACACTTGTCTTAACGTATTAGTGTAATTGATTGCTTCAGGATCTATTAGTGGTCGTGGTATTTACTTAAAGGATTTGAGTTAGCTGTTGACCAAAACATAAACAAGTTCTACAGTACTACGAATTATTTTATGCGAGAGAAGTTACTTACAAACGAAAAAATTATTCAGTTAAACGGTCATTTTATTAAGTATTTTCGGTAGGTAGAACATTTATTTTAACGTTGCGTAGGTGTCAACTCCACAAAAACCTTGTATTTATAGGGCGAACAAATATGTGTATATGTAACAAACTTGAACAAATAAATATTTTATGTAATAAACTTGGACAAATATGTGTTTGTAACAAACTTGAACAAATAAATATTTTATGTAATATACTTGGACAAATATGTGTATGTAACAAATTTGAACAAATCTTTTTATGTAATAAACTCAAATAAATAGTTTTATATAACAAACTGCAACAAACAGTTTTATGTAACAAACTCGAACAAATATGTATGTAACAAACTTGAACAAATCTTTTTATTCAATAAACTCGAACAAATATTCTTATGTAACAAACTCGAACAAATATTTCTATGTAACAAACTTGAACAAATCTTTATTATTTCATAAACTCGAACAGATATTTTTATGTAACAAACTCGAACAAATATTTGTACGTAATAAATTTAAACAAATATTTGTATGTAACGAACTTAAAAAAATCTTTTTATTTAATAAACTCGAACAAATATTCTTATGTAACTCGAACAAATATTTGTATGTAACAAACTTGAACAAATTTTTTATATAATAAACTCAAACAAATAGTTTTATGTAACAAACGCGAACAAATATTTGTATGTAACAAACTTGAACAAATATTTGTATGTAACAAACTTGAACAAATCTTATTATTTAATAAATTCAAACAGATATTTTTACGTAACAAACTCGAACAAATATTTGTATGTAACGAATTTAAAAAAATCTTTTTATTTAATAAACTCGAACAAATATTCTTATGTAACAAACTCGAACAGATATTTGTACTTAACAAATTTGAACAAATATTTGTATGTAACAAATTTGAACACATCTTTTTATTTCATAAACGCGAACAAATATTCTTATGTAACAAACACGAACAAATATTTGTATGTACCTTTTTTAAAGACTCGTTGAAAAAGTATTTTACAAATTTTAAATAACTACTTTTATTCAACTGCCACAGGACGAAAGATTGCAAAAGTTAATATTTTAACTAACAATCAAAATATCAACAAAAAATATTTAACGGCAGTTGTCGATAGAGGTAAAAACACAATGTAGAAATTATATTTTAGACATAATTATTTAGGCTTACTAGTGTGACTTAAGGAAATTTCTTCTGTTGCTTATAAGTTTTATTCGAACAGTTTTAACGATTATTTTAATTTAAATACTGCTATCTTACTTTAAACTAATATTTAGGATTTCCATTGTACTGACGGCGCAATGGAACATTCACGAATATCTACCACGAAGTTATTCTATGTTTAAAAACAATATTCGTTTTAAAATATTATATAAGGCTAACAGGTACCGGTACCTGCGGCTTCCCTCGCACATGTGATAAATAAATAAAGTAGTATCTGGTAAATATTGTGCCTTAGAGTTGCATGGCCTAAAAACGCACAGTGTAAGTTTCGCCCAAATCGATCTGTGTATCCCTAACATCCCTGTTATGCACCAATAAACTCTAATAATCCCGCTTTACGCCAGTTTATTACTCATAAACTCCCTAACGAACATAACAATTACAAATCAGTTTTTGAGGTATACATTAACATCTATGAGTACATTTCACATTATTGCATACTGTTTTGATATATATTTAACGGTTAATCCAGTGTATAGGCTACAGTAAATTAAAACACACGATCTTGCCAAAGTGTTAAGCTTTTGATCCAAATCATTTATTTTATTTAAAATGGTTCTTTTTCAAGTCCGTTCCTAATTTGTCCATTATTTTTACAGTTTTTCAATTTTTAAATAGTAACCCTAAATATTCCTGAATAAAAGTAGTCTAGATTAATCTCTGAAAAGTCCTCTACAAGCAAATGAAAGTTTCTTCAAAATTGGTTCAGCCATTCCGGAGATTAATCCGGACAAACAGACAGAAAAAAATAAAAATGTATGTTTAGGTTTTGGTAAAGTGTGAATAACCATATGAGCTTAGAAAAAGTGTATTTATTTCGAAATCACAGACGGACACTACAATTGTATTTGTATGTATGTATAGATATCTCAGATATATACTGTACAACCAAATATACAACTTCTACATACAACTGCAAAAGATTTTTTAAAGAAATTTAGATTTTTTTTTTTAGAATCGCCCATATCGTTATACCTTTACAAAATAAATGTGGCTTTTCTTAGTTTAGTATATTTATGAGACATCCCTGTTAATGAAAACACAACAATGGCAACTTTTGCTGACGATACTGCTGTGTTGGCCGTTGGAGCCACGGTCGAGGAGGCTTCAATGAAGCTACAGAGAAGTATTAATAACATTAGCACTTGGATGAAAAAGTGGCGGTTGAAATTAAATGAGTCAAAATCCACTCACATAAACTTTACAAACAATAAATTGATCAATGTTCCAATTCATATAAATTCACAAGTAGTTCCATCTAAGCTACATGCAAAGTACCTGGGGATGACTTTAGACGCAAGGCTAAATTGGAAACCTCATGTCAAAATGAAAAGAACAGAATTAAATCTGAAATTTAGAAGTATGTACTGGCTACTGGGACGGAAGTCCGGATTGGAAATATCAAACAAGCTGCTTTTATACAAGCAAGTGTTAAAACCAGTTTGGATGTATGGACTGCAGCTCTGGGGGTGCACCAAGAAGACCAATGTTAAAGTGATTCAATCATTTCAGAATAGGGTGCTTAGGAGCATCGTTGATGCACCGTGGTATGTGCGCAACGATGACTTGCATAGAGACCTCAAGATGGATATGGTCATCAATGCCATAAAGGGTGCTGCATGGAAGCATGAACATAGGCTCCAAAATCATGTTAATTCCGATGTCCTCAAGATGCTACAGAGCCGAGACACGGTGCGGAGACTGAAAAGGACAAAACCGCTGGACCTAGTGCAGTGATGTGTTGTGGATCAGCCGAATGAAGCGAGTGTTAATGTAGTGAAGTCACTCATTGGAGTGACTTTTAAAAATGTGTATTAGTTATGCAAAATAAGCTACTAGATAAGATTGTATCTTAGTTGTAGTTAATAAAGAAAAAAAAAAAAGTATATTTATGGAAATTTAATATTTGAAGTTAAATTTAATTTCGTTTCTATACAGTGACAAAATCAGCGGTCTGTTTTTAGGAAGAAAATTACGTCTTCGACTTTTCCTCTAGGTAAGTTAAAAAATATTAAGTGCTAGAAACTAAAAACATATTTCAGAAGTGTAAAAAAGACGTATTATAAACAACCAAATTAAAAATTTAGGTACCAATTGAGTAAAGTTAATTTTTACTTTTAACCTTGTCAGGCTTTCAGGCCAACAATATAATGCGTTAGGATGACTTCTAATACAGCAATTAATTAATATTATATTATTGGCCTTAACTAATAATAATAATTCGATCAAGCAGCTGAACCGCTAAGTTTATATATATTTTAGGATTTCAAGCAACTCGTTAAGAAATTGGTCTACTCACGAAGACGCTGAATAGCTACTTGCGTGTACAATATATATTAGTAGAATTTGTTTCTACTCCAGTCCCTAATAAAGCGCTGCTTCTTTCCACTCGCAGCGGAAAATCTGACTTTGCGCTTTGTTCGCTTCGCTCGCATTCCGGTAGTCGACCTCGGACTGTCCCGTGATGGCAAAATCACCCACGTGGATTTGAACCGGGTACTTTTATGGTATTTTACGTTTTGGTAGATTTTGTGGGAACCAGACGGGCTAAAAGGTTGTGTCAAAAAGGAAAAGGTGCAGAATAAAAATCTTAAAAAATTTCCTGTCAAGAAATCTGCTTTCGATTGGTAAATGTTTTTAGAGAGCGAACTTTATATATATATATATATAGGCCTACTAGGGGAGACCCCTCCGCGCTATGAATGCCAACCCCATTGGAACCTTCTATACACATGAAACTGTTATGTATTCTTAATAATAAAGGTGTAGGATTAATAATAACCCCAAAGATAAAAATGGTAAATAATGTTAAATGTCAAAATCAAATTATTTCGTATAATTTATAACAGCAGTTATAA
>JAGFPH010001684.1:75934-99654 GCA_018207615.1 Philaenus spumarius
TTACTCCCACTCATAAGCCCGTGTGCAATTTTTGCGCTATATCGTTCGAAAGGTAATTAAATATACTACAATCCTGTGCAAAAGTAATTCAGGTACAGTCCCCGGAACAAGGAACAAAATTGATAGGAGAATCTCCCGATAAATGGTTTTTTCATTATTCATGTGAGGTTTTTGCGCAATTTCTCCCACTCATAAGCCCGTGTGCAATTTTTTAGCTGTATCGTTCGAAAGGTAATTTAATTTACTACAATCCTGTGCAAAAGTAATTCAGGTTCATTCCCCGGAAAAAGAAACAAAATTGATATGAAACTCCCGATAAATGATTTTTTTCATTATCAATGTAAGGTAATTAATAAGCAATTTCTCCCACTAATAAACCCCAGTGCAATTTATGAGCTGTATCATTCGAAAGGCAATTAAATTTACTATAATCCTGTACAAAGGTATATTTGGAACAGTTTCCGGAACAAGGAACAAAACTCATAGTAAACTCTCATTATAAAATACTATTTATTCCCTGATAAGAAAATTCGGCTATAGTAATGCGGCAGTGCTGCTTACGGGTTTTTTTAAAATTTTAAACAAACCACATGAAAATCGGCACGGTAGATCTCCAGAAATAGGAATCAATAGGACCACTAAAAGTTTAAGGCTATGATGAATTATTATAGGACTACAGTCCTATATAAGATAGGCTATTATTTATAATATTAGGTTAAGGCATTATTAGTTTTGTAAGCCAAGAAACCACTAAATATTTTATTTCATATCCATATTTATTTACTGAATAGTTTTTACTATAAAACAGTGGAATTGTTTTTTAATATTTCATATAACATCATTTTGTATAACAAAATTGTCAATAACAGAATAAATTAATTTCAAAGAACACTATTGACTCATTGACGGAAACATTGACGGAAAATATGATTTTAAACATTTGTAAATATCATTTAAAGAGAGACATTTTTATTTAAAACAGCAAGACCCCCCCCCCATAAAATTGTATTTACGTTTCATAAATAAATAACTGTTTAATTAATTTCATAATACGACTGATACAGAAATAGTATTTTGATTGCTTCTATAACTCATCCACAATAAACTCATATTGTGGCTTTCTTTTTGTTGTTATTTCCGAAATTGCTAAATTTGTATTATCTAGGATTTTCCGAAATTACTGAACTGCAAGTTCTAGGATTTTCCTATGTTTATACTGTATTATAATATTAGGTTAAATACGTTATTATTTTCATTCGCCAAAAAATCAATAATTATACTTTTTATTTTATTTATTTACTAAAAAACATCTACATAAAAATATTAACATAATAAAAACAAACTTTCTTTGCTTGAAATATAATGACAGTAGAATATTTCTACCTAAAATATTAATAAATTGATATCTTAATCTAGCAGTGAACAAGCAAAAATGGGGGACTCTTAGGCATCGATCGCCTGTTCGAGACTTCCAACTACTAATTTGCAACTAAAATAAAAAAGGAAAAAAGTTTGGTGTTGCCGTTCAACCAACTCAACAACAAAATTACGTACTCTATGAGTTTGGGTGACTCCAATACTTCATCCTCTACCGGTATCCAAACAGTGAAGTTCTTGCAACTGAGCGCTTTGGCATTGCCTCGTTTTCAACCATTTTATAAATCTATCGTTTGTAATTCTGTGGTGAGAAAAAAACAAAACATTCTTTATAAAATTGGGGATTTAGCTTGCTATTTGCTTTTTAATTATTCATTTTTTATTGTATGACTAAACCTATTTAATCTTTGTAATTAAAAAATTTTGATTACATAACAAATGAATGGTTAAAAAAACGAAAAAACGGATGAGTATTGTGGTTGCGGTTAAAATGAGAACTTGCAAACAATTTTATGTTAAAATAAACGGTACCAGAAACTGGCACATACTTTCTCACAAACATATTTAAATTACTAAACAGATTCACTGTGACTTCATAATTGTAGGAGGGGTGATATTCAAGTAGGAGATTAACTAATAAATATTGTTATTATTATCGAGAGAGAAAACTATTCGATCGATTTCGAACAAATTTGCACCAAACGCGTCAACTAGACCTGTATAGATACACGAAAAACGGTTTTGAAAAGTTTTGAGAAACAACCCCCTTTATGGCTAAAAAACCTACAAAAATCAGTTATTACTATTATTACCTAAACGAGAATTTTTAGAAAGATGCGGTTTTTGGCATATGGTTCGGTCCATTAAAGGCTACAAATAAGCCAAATTTTATCAAAATCGTTAGAGCCGTTTTTTTATAAAAAAATAATAACTGATTTTTTGGGGTTTTTTTGACCAAAAAGGGGGTTGTTTTTCAAATTTTTCAAACCCGTTTTTCGTACATCTATACAGGCCTACTTGACATGTCTGGTGGAAATTTGTTTGAAATCGATCGAATAATTTGCTCTAGCTTTGTATAGGCCTACATACAGACATACAGACATACATACAGACAGACATTTTGTAAAAACCACTTTTTCAGGGGGTCTCAAAACGGATATTTCCACAAAAATCTCAACATCGATTTTTATTGCGACCACTATAACTTTCTCTATACTATAGTAGGATATAGTGAGAAAGTCAAATAAGTAAAATAAATGGTTTTAAACTTAACATTGCTCTTACGGGATACAAATCCAAGGTGGCCGCCACTTCAGCAGACTCTTAAAATTATAAAACTACAACAAATAAACTATTGTCTGTAAGGTACTCATTTATAGGCCCTATACTGTATTATAAAAAAGCCAAATCCACTGACTCACTGATCACGATTTCTCAAAAACTACTGAACGGATTGGAACGACATTTGGTATGTAGCTTTCTCTAGGGCCATGGGTGCTCGCTAAGAAAGGTTTTTTTTTTTAAATCGACATTTTAGGTGGTATGGGGGTCAAAGTTGCTAAAAAAAACCACCGAATGGATTGGACTGAAATTTGATATGTATCTTCCTCTAGGACCCTAGGTGCTCGCTAAGAAAGGTATTAAAAAAATTAAAAATTTTAGGGGGTTTGGGGAGTCAAAGTTACTAAAAATCCCAATAAGAAATCCCATAGTGTAATGTATTTATTGATATAATATATTTTTTGTTAATAGGCTATACATTTAACTTTGATTTGTCTACCCGTGCAAAGTCGGATCGGGACAGCTAGTAGCCTTATAAAAACCAATATTTGAACACTGCACATTAATAATGCTACAGAAAAATACAGTATTCGTGCAACAGGAGGAAAAAGAAAGAGACAAAGCAAAAAACCAGCAAACAAATAGGCCTATGCGTCATCAATCAACCGTCGCTCAACAATTTGGATGAAACATTCCATACCTTCAACAGAAATAAAACAATGCTTTTACATCACTTAATAACCCTGCCAGTGAATCCCTTCTAACGTGCAATGAAACTAAGCTAAAAGTAAGTTTGTATAATCGCAACAACAATATACAATCTTAAACTAAACATACTACATCTTCTATCAAATATATGCAAAATTCTACAATACTGTTGTTACAATTTAGTATAGGCCCCCCTAAGTTGTAGGCTAATTACTTTAAATAAGGACAAAAAGTGAAACAATAAAAACCCCGAGAACACCTGTTTGGGGCAAACTGTAGAGGCATGGAGAGTTAAAAGAGTGTCGGTATAAAATAATTCGACCACGCAGCTGAACCGCTGACGTGAGTTGAGCAAATTTCCAAAATTAAGTTTATAGGCCTACGTTTTAGTTTTAGGGTTTCAACAGTTTGGGATATAGGTCTATTCACGACGGTGCTGAATAGCTGCAAAATGGTTCGCACGCCATTCCGCATATTGGGAGTATCTTCAATACACAAAGCATTGCGTGCTTCGCACGCCATTCCGCATATAGGGAGTATCTTCGTTACACAAAGCATTGCGTTCTTCGCATACCAACCCCCGTATTAAGAGTATCTTCAATACACAGTGCATTGCGTGCTTCGCACGCCAACCCCACGATAGATTCCACCACATGGATTTGAACAGGATACTTCTATGGTACTTTACGTTTTGATCGGTTTTGAGGGAACCAAGCGAGCTATAAGGTCGCTTAAAAAACAAAATGTGCAGAATAACATCCTACATTTATATATGTAGAAAAAACTCAAAAACAAATTAATTCTCGTAGGAAAAATCTAAAAGAATAGTTACTTCCTCTCAAAAAACGTGCTTCCGATTGTTGGATTTTTTGCCTAACGAACTCGTCCGAGTGACGTAGACAACCAACATGTGTACCAAATTTGAACCAAATCGGACTTAAAATGCGGCCGCTAGAGTGCGAAAACATATGTACAAATCATATATATGATTTTTAATGACACCAAATGTGTTGTGGGGACCATGATCGATGTTCATTTGCTACTCCCGACCTTGGGTCTTACCATAAGGGCCACTGCAATAGCTCATTTTCCTATGGAAATTCGCTAATAAGTTTTGGTTTTGGAACTAACATTGGATTACTGTTTCTTAGAGAATACCCTACGTACTGCGACTGTTGTTCTGAATATGATAACACAGTGTTTCGTTCGGAAAAGCTTTAGGGTGTTTAAAATATAGGGTAGGCAGACATGTGTCTTAGCGGTAGGATATTCAATCTGGACGTCAAGGTTTAAATTGAGATTTCCTCGAAATTTCTCTTACTGTATGTTTTTGGGTTATTATAGCAGGTTCCAGCTTGGTACTGTTTATTTTGTAACTACTTAGACAGACATATAGGCCTAACGAATACTGGCAGGTTACCGTCTACAACAACTTTACAACCAGTATTGGTCTTGCAGAAACATTTTGTTAGATTAATCTCAAAATAATCCAAGATAGAATCATCCTTTCCGTTTTTTAAAAAACTAAATATTCTACCACTAAAATATTTGTATGTCTTCAAAGTTTTAAAAATATTCACAACAGAAGTACAAATAATCAGATTTCGCCCAAATTATTTCCATACGAACTTGGACATAGCCTAAATACACAATAAATGTTCCTAGACCAAGATTAACCTTCTTTCAAATTTGTTTTACTTACAATGCACTTAAATACTATAACGGTCTAGTGTGAGGGAGGCAGGGTCTCTGTCAAGATTTCTTAAATTAGCCAGGATTTGGCTCTTAGGCCTGTATTACACTATCAAATTTTTTTGATGCAATATTTGGTAGTGTAATACGTATCTTTTATCAAAGTTGGCATACGACAAATTTCTTTTGTCAAAGGTTCTCTAAGAGCGAACATTTCATAAAATCTTTGATCAAAGATCTTTGACAAAGAACTTTGATAGTGTAATACAGGCAACAAGTGATAATTTGTTTGACAGATTTAAAATTATTTCCTAAGTATGTAAATAATGTAGGTATTAATTTGTAATTGTATTTAAATTCCAACTTTTATAATATTTAAGTATAATTTCCTTTACAGTACAGCTGCCATAAATGTCCTCTTTTGTGTTTGACAAATTGTAAAAACTTTCATTGATGTAGGTACCTCATCAGACTTTTGCTTTGGGGTAGACTACCTAATTTTGTCTTGATTTCACGTTATTCTATGCATGTTTGTCTCTTATATTTTTATAAATTTTAAACTAGTTTAATTAATTTTTGTAATCGTGAAATATAACAAAATAAATGAAAAAAGAATTTGAAAAATTTTCCATGCTTATTCAACCTGAAATCAGGAAATCCTCAGTTATTTAAATTTCTAAAGCACCGGCTTTATACATCTTTGAAAAAACACCCTACTACATCGGTATTAAATTATTTAAAAACTGCCCACAGACGTAAAAGCTTTACATGAATAACAGATTACCTTAAAAGTTTAAAAAACCCGAACGGCCGAACATTTATGTTGTAGAAGAACACTCTCGATCAAGTCACCTTTCAAACAAAAAACGCTAATCAAAATGGGTTCATCCGTTTGGAAGCCAGGCTACACACGTTTACACCTCTCTGTTAAAATGACTAATACAAAGCATAAATTCAGTTCAGGAATAGCTGGATGAAAATTTTTACCTATTAGGAGTATTTAAAAAAATTTGAATCATTTCCCATCCTAATCTTACATACTGAAATGTTTGCGTTCTAAATTATAGCCTAAGAGATATTGAAGTATTGTATTTTTCGCTTGTTGTAAATAGGTGATTAATGTAATAGGCTAAGTAAAGAAATGATTTGTAATGGCCCCAACTGGTCTTGTAAAAAATTTTATGTGAAATAAATTATTTCTATTTCTATTCAGTATTTACTATAAAAACAAAGAAATTTGTTGTTTTTAGTACATTGTAAGATGTTTCTTTAACGAGCTTAGTAGGCTATAGGCCTTTGCAATATGATTTCAATACCAACAGTTTTTTTCACATTTAGAATAAATAAAAAATCACGCTTTTAGAGTTTTATAGAATTATCGTAGGAGAGACGAGCTATTGCAGCGACTCTTCAGGTCGGGAGTAATCAATGAGAGCCTATTGTATAGTCCCAGAAGACGTTTTGGGTGTCATTAAAAATGTTATAGGCTATATATACCTATAGCATATATACATATATATAATAGCCTATGTATGTAGGCCCTACTTAGGCCTACATATGCGGCTGATATGTGTTCGCTCTCTAACGGCCCCATTTGGTCCAAATTTGGTACACACGTTGGCTTTCTTAATTGCTCAGACGAGGTCGTTAGCCAAAATAATTCAACAACCGCAAGCACCTTTTTTGACCGGAAGTAATTTTTTTTAGATTTTTCGTACTAGAATGAAACTTTTTTGGAGTTTTTTTAAATTTATTTAAAAAAATAAATGTAGGAGAATATTTTGCACATTTTGTTTTTTACTTGACCATAAAAGTACGAGGGGATTTTACCTTGCGGAATAGCGTTCTGTTATGTGGCCAGCAGTCGGGATGCAAACGCGCGGAGCGACTTTATCCGCTGAGCCGGGACTGGAGGCTGAGGTGCAAACAAATTCTACTAATTTTGTGCACTCAGGCAGCTATCCAGTGTTTTCGTGAGTAGACCAATTTCCCAAATAGTTGACACCCTAAATCATATAAACTCAATTTTGAAGTTCGCCGCGGTGAAGCTGCGTGATCAAATTATTATTTTGTTTTATCTATAAAATATAGCCTATAAGTCAAAATAGTAATAAGTAGAATTTTTTTACGAACATTGAAACGTTGAAGAACAAGGTTAAACTGCATTTTCATGTGCCTAACATAACTAATTCAGGCCTAACAATAAGATTTATTAATTTACAATATAGAAAATATATTTACGTAGGCCTACATTTGTACAAAAGTCAAATAAGGCGCTAAACATTTTCCTGACAAAGGTCACACATACACACACACAATAGCTTACATTGTTTACATACTTGTAAATCTATTAATAGCGCACTGTTGTTGGTTAGCCTTTATTTGGTGCGCACCATACTTGCATCGTGATGTTATTCCACAACGAATAACAATAAATCGGTTAATGAGGATGACATAACAGTTATTGTGCATGTCAATACATAGTGCGAGAATATTTACAAGCGTGTACAGCCTCCATTTTAAGCGATAAATAGTCACAAAGGATGTCAGGGCTATAAACCATCGCCATAACGAGGTCTTTGTGGCTGATTGAATTTAATCAACGACCGAGGTAACCTCCCCTCGCACGCAATATGAGAGATACCTCGTGGAACAAGCCGCGCCCATCGATCCGTAAGCCACGCCCACATTATAGTAACAGTTCCAATGAGAGAAGAGCGGGTGGGGGGATGCTGGTTTCAGGCGAACCTTGCACGCATTGTTGACCGCAGAGCTGAGTCGATCTTTGTATAGAGCGGGTAGAGAGATTCGATCGACGAAATAGCCAACGTAGTGTGTGGTTTCATGTGTTTTAGGTTAGAATTTAAATAGTGGTTACTTTAGTTGATTGTATGTTTTTACGAACAATACTAAAGGTGATATTAGTAAGCACAACTAAATACAGTTTGAAATAAAATTTACGATGTTTAATTTACTCTGTGTGTGACATTTTGAACTAAATAGTGGTTTACAATCGACTTTGTCGTAGCTAAGAACAAGCGTGTCGTATTTATAGTGTGACGAGTGATAAGTAGGCCTACAGTTTTACACAAATCGATTAGTGAATTCTAAACTAAATATGTTACTTTTAAATGTAGATAAGTGTTGAGCAGTCGGAAGTGTTAATTCTTTTTATAAACGTTTGTTTTGGCTCGAGGATGCGCGTCAGTCGTATCCGGGGGTCTACGAGCTAAGAATAACCGCACACAAGCCGTCCCGATGTTGGCAGGGCTGAACAGTTTAGTCGCTACAAGTGACATGCTCGGTCCGTCTCATCACTATCAGACCTCAGGGGCACAACACTCACCGCCGCCCCCGCCTTCCGCGAGCATGTCCCCGTTACTCCCCAGTTTCGGTTTCACCCAGGAACAAGTGGCGTGCGTCTGCGAGGTCTTGCAACAGTCAGGAAACATAGAGAGGTTGGGAAGGTTCCTCTGGTCGTTGCCGGCGTGCGAGAAACTCCACAAGAACGAAAGCGTCCTCAAAGCGAAAGCGATGGTCGCCTTCCACCGCGGCAACTTCAAGGACCTGTACAGGATACTGGAGAGTCACCAGTTCTCTCCGCACAACCACCCCAAACTGCAAGCGCTCTGGTTGAAAGCTCACTACGTGGAAGCGGAGAAACTCCGCGGTAGACCGTTGGGCGCCGTCGGGAAGTACAGGGTGCGGCGTAAGTTCCCGTTACCGAGGACCATCTGGGACGGCGAAGAAACCAGTTACTGTTTTAAAGAGAAATCCAGATCGGTGTTGAGAGATTGGTACGCGCATAACCCTTACCCGAGTCCTAGGGAAAAGCGGGAACTGGCCGAAGCGACGGGACTTACGACGACCCAAGTGTCGAATTGGTTCAAGAACAGAAGGCAGAGGGATAGAGCGGCCGAACAGAAAGATGGGTGAGTCTTGTAAACAATATAAATAGGCTGTAATAACAATGTCACGATTACATGATGTCTTATGAATGCAATGAATTTATGTATTTATTTAGTCGTTGACAAATTAAAAGGCCTACATTGTATAGCCATAGTCATTATGAAAGACTTCATACATTATATTATAAAAATTGAATCTGACTCGTCAGTTCTCTGATTAAATAAAAACACACAACAATCAATTGTACCACAACGAACAGTAGGCTATCTATACTAATATTATAAAGAGGTAAAGTTTGTTTTGTTTTTGTTTTTTTGTATGTAGGGGGTAATCTCTAGAACTACTGAACCGATTGATAAAATAGTTTTAGTAGTAATAAAAAGCTTCACTATCCCTGAGTAACATAGGCTATAATTCATTTCCATAAAAATCTTTTTTTATTTCAAGATTTATAAATATAGTCGGAAAAAAATCTTAGGTTAGGCCTAGACTGATAAACCAACACATGTATTTACATTTATTTCCATAGCAAGCAATTGAATAAAATAACAGATAAATAGCTGCTTGCTCCAACATTTCCATTTGATAATGAAACATAAACAGCTGATTTCAAACTTTATTTTTGTATTTCTAGCTTTTAGGTTAGGGGTTTAAAGTGTAGACCTGAGCCTTGCTGGTTCATTTAACCTTTATTAGAACTACTGTTATAAAATATAAGAAATAATTTGATTTTGACATTTAACATTATTTACCATTCTTAGCTTTGGGGTTATTATTAATCCGACACCTTTATTATAAACAAAACATAACATGATTACGAGTATAGAAGATTCCAACGGGATTGGCGTGCGGAGCACGCAGGGGTTTCCCCTAGTTAATCATAATAGGTTAACATATAAATAATAAATCTGTAAAAATAAATTTGTATATTACAATATCTCTCATAGATAAACTAGAATACGAAATCCAGTTAGTAATACCACAAACAAAAGTGACAAAATATCAGAAAACAACACAACATTAAATAAAAGAAAGAAAACACAACCAATTAATAGATTTAACAATACAATGCAACTGGATTTACCCCAACAATTCAAAATTAGACACAAAACAACCAACAATGATTCGAGCGCAGTTTTCCCAGACATACCCATACTGTATAAACTCGTACTCACGAAGTACAATCCTTTACAAAGTAGGCTACTTCTTAAATGTTTTATAATTTCCTATTTGCTTAATACTGTATTGAATAAAGCTATTCAAGCTTGAGCAAGTTTTTTTTTATGAAGATTTAATCTGTTTTGCCAATCTTCTTGTGAATTAAATGTGAAAATCGCTATTTTGTGCTATAGGCTACAGCTCTTAAGACTACAAGACAGTATTACCTACATTGTACAAATACAGGGAATTGTGAAGCAATTTTTTTGCTTTAAACCACCCCTGCATGTTCTGCCATTGTTAAAATTTAAAATGAAACGTATGGCGCTTTTCTGCATGACAAATAATAGTCTTTGGATTTGCAGTTTAGCTGAATTTCCCCATAATTTAGAATTAGATGGCAATATAATATAACACTATAATACACCTAGAATATTAGCCATAATATATGTAACAATATGGTACCGACCAACACGTGCAAATCTGTTCAGAAACTACAATATATTTAAAAGTATTCGCTAAAACTTCGTAAAGCCTTTTTTACTGGACCAACATAATGGTGTTTGACTTAAGCTGTTGTCATTTGAGCCGAAATACTCCATCAATCATTCAAAATACAATTCCTTAAGCACTTTTTAAGTAAAAAGCTGTTGATTTGTCCCTCCACGCGTTTGGTATTGGATAGAATTTACGAAACTTTAGTTAGAATTAACAGACAATCTGCTAAAACTCAAGCGATAACAATAACAATCTTTTTTTAAATAAAGGTTCTTCAACCATAGATGAGCCATCAATCTTATTTTCAAATAATCATCATATTAATACGTGAACATCGAAAATTGAAGCACCTTTGGTTAGTATTTATTTTAGAAAGAAAAGGAATGAAATTTATAGAGGCTAATTCTAAGGTAGGCCTACACAGTACCAAAAATATGCACACAAAAACCATCGTGAGTGTATGTTGCCGTTAAGCCAGGTAAAATAAAATAAACTAGTGCTTCGCCATTGCTTGATTTTAGTATATAAAATATATATTTAGATTAAATCACGAACCACACTCACTGAAAACAAACATTATAAAAAATAAAAATGTAAACAACACGGTGGGCAGGTTGTAAATAGAAATATTTAGTTTCTTAAGGCAGCTGTTTATTTAAGTGAGACTACACATGTGACATAGGCTACGCTCAATAAAATATCAACTCCTGTAAAAGCGAGTGTGCAAACGTACGTACGTGAGTAACACATAATATAACAGCTGATTTCACCCAACATCTGTAATAATTACTGTAAACAAAACCCAGCGTATATAATACTTTGGAGTTATGTTTACAATTTTAATCATTATAGGTCTAATTTCTTGTGAAGTTGATTTTTTTAAATATGAGTTATAGAACTAATTAATGCTGTAATACGTTATAAGATTTGCTTTGAGGTTATAAACTGTATATTATATATAAATATAACCTTTTATCATCAATACATTCGTTTATACAAATTTAAAGAAGAGATACCTATTCGTTTAACTCTGGAATCATTCGTACATCTTCGTATAAGTTAATATAAAAACATTCAATTATTAAAACTAAATTATAGTATATTTGTAATAATTTATATATAGGCCTATACCTTGTTATCCGTCTTGCAACTTTTTTGTTTATGTTTTTGTTTGAAACAAACAACTGTCGGATTTAACAGTTGCAACTGGAGACATAAAAAATAAATTCAATTATTTATCAATTTCTTCACTACAATATTCATAACTTCTAAATCATTTGATATATCAAAATGAAATAAATAAACGGTACCAGGAACTGGCACATACTTTCTCACAAATACATTTAAATTACTAAACAGATTCACTGTGACTTGTAGGGTGGGGTAGGAGAGTATTTTTATTAAAGTTGGAGATTAACTAATAAATATTATTATTATTATTATTATCTAGAGAGAAAACTATTCGATCGATTTCGAAAAAATTTGCACCAAACACGTCAATTAGGTCTTCATAGATGCACGTAAAATGTTTTTGAAATTTTTTGAAAACAACCCGCTTTATGGCCAAAAAACCCCCAAAAACAGTTATTATTATTATTAGCTAAACGAGGATTTTTAGAAAGATGCGGGTTTCTGTATATGGTAGGGCACATTAAAGGCTACAAATAAGCTAAATTTTATCAAAATCGTTAGAGCCGTTTTTTAATAAAAAAATAATAACTGATTTTTTGGGGGTTTTTTGGCCAAAAAGGGGGTTGTTTTTCAAAATTGTTCAAAACCCTTTTTCGTGCATCTATACAGGCGTACTGGACATGTCTGGTGCAAATTTGGTTGAAATCGATCGAATAGTTTTCTCTCTAGCTTTGTATACATACAGACATACATACAGACAGACATTTTGTAAAAACCACTTTTTTGGACTCAGGGGGTCCCAAAACGGATATTTCCACAAAAATCTCAACATCGATTTTTTTTGCGATCACTATACTTTCTCTATACTATAGTATAGTGAGAAAGTAAAAGCAATTAAAAGATAATATTTTAATCTTTCTTTAGTTATATTAAAATGTTTATAAATATAAAATTTTAACAAATAGGTATACAGTTTTACTATCCTTTTAATTGTACACATTTACCGAGTCAAAAATTCCCGTCAGCATAGTTAGGTAGGCCTAGATAAAGTCTGTTGTTTATAAATAGTACTTTTTTAAATGATGTATTTCTGATGTGTATGTATTTAATCTGCCTGAGATTTTCACGGGGGCTTACTAGTTTCTTCCGTAAGAAATAAATGGGAAGTTTGATGCCTAAGGGGGCAGAGCCTTAGTGATTGAGGATAAAACAAATTACTTGTGAAACATCTTGAGAAAAATCCCTTTAATTTGACATATCATTCGTCAAAATAGGCCAAGAAGTAAAAGCGTGGTTGAGCTCACAAACAATCCCTTAGGGAAGTAAGGGTCTGCTGTAGTGATTGCCATCTTGGACTTTTATCCCATAAAAGCAATGTTAAATTTATTTCGTTTACTTTTTATCATAAAATTGTTTGCAAGGTCTCATTTTAAGCACAGCCACAATACGCATCCGTTTTGCAATTTACATTTTTTTTAAATGCTTTTGATTTGTTATGTAATTGACATTTTGTAAGTACAAAGTTTGAATGTTTTCCCTAACACAATAACAAATTAATAATGAAAAATAATTTGCAAGCCGGATCCGAAATTTTATAAAGAATATTCAGTTTTTTTTTTCAACACTCAATTACAAAAGATAGACTTATAAAAAGGTTTGAAATGAGGCAATGTCAAAGCGTTCAGCTGCAAGAAATTGCACTGTTTAGATAGGGATATAGTGAGAAGCGCTTGCGTTTCCGTTTGCGTTCTCGTTTACTGGAGCAGACCCTTAAGGCTCGGCTCCCTAAATTCAAAACTGCGAAGTTGGGTACCAATTTCAACGTTAAATAACCAAAACATACCTTCACTATTAAGCATATTTTTGTGTTGTTCTTGTGAAGAAACGAAAGCTGTATTTTGTTTCTTAAAGTAAAATAGATTGTGGGTGTTGACTGCTAAGGTTTTTTGCAATATCTCTTTTTGCAACTGAGTAAAAAATTAATAAAGTTTACTATTTTTTACTATTTATATCATACGTTTATGAAAACAATAAAACTGTTTTTGAAAATGTATTTAGAAATCAACATCCGCATATGACAGTACTTCAAAATGAAACCAAATTTTTAAATTTATTCCACGAATTAACGGAAAAAATGACTTATTCTGTACCATTGCTCTTATGGGAATCAGATTCAATATGGCGGACAGGGTAGCGCCCCATTAAGAAGTAAGACTAGGCCTATCCTGAAATTGTTACCGAATCAGCTGATTTCGCTCTTATTTTACGCAGTCGATTGCGGTTGCTATGGCAATGAATATAAAAATGTGTTTTTGTAGGTCATTGCTTTATATTTTGTGAAACAAAACGCTTCAAACAATTAGATGAAAGCATTTTGATCACATTCACGGCTGTTATCCCTTCGCCTTCCTTGCGCGGGAAAATATTTACAAAACAAAAACAAACAAATACTTTGTTTCCATTTCTTTCCAAATTGAATTATCACTTATCTTTATTTATTTGCTAAATTATTCTACCCGCTTTTTAATGGAACTGTTCTAACGCATTTCATATTTTTACTGAATATTTATCATTGGATCTATCAAACTTCCTCTTTGCTAATTCCCACTCGTTTCCCCTTAGCGTCAAGGTTCGAATTAAGAATTTGCATACAAATAAATTCCAATTAATTAGTTGAAAAACCAGTTGATGTCCTTTACTTTACACATACAACACCACAGGAGATACTAGGCCTAGTTTAAAAGTATTCGCCACGTCTTTTCTGGACCAACATTAATGGCGTTTGAATCAAACTGTTGGAATTGGTGCTGGAATACTTCATCGATCGTTCAAAAGACAGTTCCTCACACTCTGAGTAACACGCTCTTAATTTGTCCCTCTGTGCGTTTGGTATAGGCCGAAATTAGACTAACAAAACTTTAGTTTTCTTCGGACAATCCGTCAGCTGCTGTAACGGAGCGATTAAATGATTTTGTTTAATAAAAGCTCTTTAACCGTAGATGAGCCGTCAGTCCTGTTTTCAAATAATAGTTTATTGCTTTTCGTTTAAAGTTTCGTTATAAGTTCTCTGGCTAAGTAGCGATAAAAACATATGTTTTATAATGTCAGGTGGTTTTCGTTAAAAGGCGAACTATTTATTACCATATTAGCAACCAGGTTAACAAAATCGCCAAATATAGCCTAACTTACTTAACCTTAAAAAACATTAATCCTATTACTTTAAATGAGCAATTCTTGTATCTATTTTTGTATCTTTGTATTTGTCGCGGATCTCGAAAACGGCTCTAACGAATTCAAAGAAATTTTGTATTTAGGTGTAGTTTTGAGTTTTAAGTACACCCTTATAGTTGTATTTCGTGTAAAAACGCTTCTTTTTTTTTGAGAAAATCTAATTTAAAAGTTGAAAATTTTTAACATGTTGGTTACAAAATAACAACGAAATAATAAATAAAGCGATCAAAACAGCTGTTTATAAACAAGCCAATTTATCAAAAATCAGCTGTTCATTAGATAGTTTTTAATTACTGTCAAAAAACAAGCTAATTTATTCTGTTTTAGCACGTTGGAATTAGAATAAATTGGGCCTGATTTAACAATTTATTTTGTCAAAAAAAAAGGTAAACTATGCAAAGATGGATAAATTCTAATAGTCAATTTTGTAATATAGACCTGACTCATTTCTGAAACATAGTATTGAGGTTATGTTTATCCTGCAAAATGTTTTACTATATGTAGGCCTAGTTTCAAAACTTTAGTTGACAGAAGATAGTAGAACTAGGACTAAAAGGTTTTAATTAACCTTGTAATTACTATTAATATATTTAAGCCTGGTTTCATAATTTTACAAGCATAGGCTATTTAGAAACGAGCCAAAGATTAACGAGATTCTTTAGCGAATTTTCTAACTGCGAAGCGAAGTAGCCATCTGAGACCGAAGGCCGAAGCGGGGTTGGGACCCCTAGTTAATTTAATCGAAGAAGGAGTCTTTAAGAGTGTAGGCCGATTATACGAGTTAAAATATGTATTAGGCTTAAGATGTGTATCTCAGAAAAAATACTTTATACAATATCCTCATTTTGGGTAATTTTGTCAAATAGCCTACACATTGTCCAAAGAGCTTAACGAATTACTAAACTAATCACGTACGGGTTTTTATTGTGTTTGTGATAAGTTATTCCTGTTGATATACAGGGTGTTCCCATACTCTATGCACAAGCTTCAGGATATTGTTCATTGGGTCAAAAGAAACGTACAACGTCATATAACCATGGGTGTATTTTGTTGGATTTACAATCTGTCTGTCTATATTATGAATGTAATTTTATTTCCCCACTTTACTATAGTATAGAGAAAGTAGGCTATAGTGATCGCAAAAAAATCGATGTTGAGATTTGTGTGGAAATATCCGTTTTGGGACCCCCTGAGTCCAAAAAAGTGGTTTTTACAAAATGTTTGTCTGTATGTATGTATGTCTGTATTTATGTATGTATGTATGTATGTCTGTATGTATACAAAGCTAGAGCGAAAACTATCCGATCGAATTAAAAAAAAATTGCACCAGACATGTCAAGTAGGCCTGTAGGCCTATAGATGCACGAAAAATTTTTTTGAAAAATTTTGAAAAACAACCCCCTTTTTGGCAAAAAAAACTCCCAAAAATCAGTTATTATTGCTTTATAAAAAAAAACTGCTCTAACGGTTTTGATAAAATTTGGGTTAATTTTAGCCTTTAATGTACCCTACCAACAGCATCTTTCTAAAAAGTCTCGTTTAGCTAATAATAATAATAACTGATTTTTGGGGGCCGCCATTTTTAATCGATTAAAGATATGGATATACAAATTTCACCGTTGGTTTTCTCTTGAAATTCTGCATCGAAATGATGTGTCACATGACCACCTTCCTATTTAAAAAATGAAGTTCATTCCAAGATGGCGGACAAAATTTCAAACTCACCAAAAGTGGTTCTTTTATGGTTGTGAATAACTGCTTTTATTTCTATCTCATAAGACTCGTACATTTTGAGGTATTAAGCTGTTTCCAGACTTTTCAAACACCTTATATACAAACCTCTAATAATAATACAGAAACACATTGTTCGTGTGTTACAGCTATTTAGGTTAATGTATATTAACATTGAGGCAGTTATATAAAGTATTGATATATGTTTTTAATGACAGTGGTGAAATGCAAAATTCAATATAAAAGAAATTATCAGCATTTTATATGTATAGGAGGTATAAGTTATTTAACATTCTACCGAAACTTATACAAATTTGTAAGAGTGAAAATGTGTTTCCAAAACTAGTAAAGTCCTGGTTAAATACAATAGATAGAAAACATTTTAATATGAAATATAGCTGTAGTTATTGTTTATGTGTGGTGTTTTGTCATCTGTATTTTAGTTGAAAGAAACCATTGATTTTTAAATTCTATTTTGTTTAATTTGTACAAACATCGTTGGTTATTTTTATTGTTTAATTATAATGCCCTTGTTTAGTGACATTTCTATTTAGCAATAAATTATAAATTTTATTTTAACGGTAAATCCTAATCAGACAGTGATCCAAGGGTAACCTTCTTTCTCACACAATTGAGTGTTGTGGATTCTTTGTTTATTTTAGAATAGGCCCTACAGTGAAAATGTTATTCAAATGTGACTTTTTGTAAGTTGTAAGTAAATACATTAATTTATTCATTAAAATACACGTCCATAAAATATACTAAATTGTGACAGTTATTGTTACAAAGGACAACAACAAAATTATATCAAAGAATTTGAAATTTTACCAGACTGTTTTTACGGTTTATTGGCTAGTACAACATCTCTCTATACATAAATAAATGTTTGTTTCTTTGTCCTCTATAGACTTAAAAACTATTCGACCGATTTCACTAAACATTTCGCTGTTTATCCATATTAATGCCAGGAGTGTTTAGACATTACAATTACTACAGTCTAAAAGGTGTTGAAATGGTAGCTACCCCTATACAATAAATACAAATCAAACTAACTTCCGACAAACTATGAAGCTAAACTTATATAGTATTATTTTTAAGTGATATAAAAAAGTATTTGCTATTCGATTACTTAAGTCAAAGTAATGAAATGGGATAGCTACCCATATAAAATAAATTACATTGGCATTAAACACCTATAGGAACCTATGTTTAATACGCGTGCGACCACCTGCCCTGATGACAAGAATCTTTTTTTTTTAAACACAAGTCACTTCAAAATGAATTTTTCAATACACTCACTAAATTGTGATTTAATTTAATCTAAGTGTATATTTATATACTAAAATCAAGCAATAGCAAAGCATGGCCGTTTCCAATAGTAGTCTGCATGTAGGCCTAATAAAAAAAATATTTCACAAGAATATAACACTGAACAGAGGCTGTAGTACAAATAAAACCCAATTAGTTATAAACCAGATCTATAAGTCTTTGTTATGATTATGTTTAAATAGGTAAGTTAACAGATAGCAAAATAACAATATTTAAAGGAAACACAAACTTACTGGGTATAGAATTCTTAGTCTAGTAAAAAAAGTATCGAAAATAATTTGTTGCATTAAACAACGTTAACCTTAAAATTGTATCAAAACAACCGACAACATTAGCTCAGCAACAAATCCAATGAATAGAAATAAATTGTTGCAATACAGATTAGAAGTTATAACCGGGTTCTTGGGAATGGTTAGAATCTATTTTCACGAAATCTTATAATAGTTGCAACAAACTTGATTATTATAAATCGCAGCATATAGTATGCAAGTTAATAATGATAGTTCTGGAATATATAATATTCGAACAAATAAATATTTGACTATTGGTTTAACTTAAAGGGTTTTTATCGTTTAGTAAAAGGAATTGTGCCATTTTGAACGTAAACAGGCGTTCGTGAATTAGAAATGACTGTTAGGCAAATATCCTATCAACCAAATGTCAAAGTCAATTTGAATATTAAATGGTTGCAAATTTTCGGTAGTAAATACATCTTAACTAGCTGACCCGTACGGCCTTGCCCGTGGTGGTTGGTATTTTCAGTCTTTTTAACGTAACTTTATTGTTTTTAAGTGTTCAGTCAGTGAGTGGTATTTGGCTTTTATATATATAGATCTTAAATAATAAAATCACTATTGTCATAAAAATAAAAGATCTGAAATTATTATTTTAGTAACTTTGATCCCCCCAAACCCCTTTCAAAATTTCGAAATTTTTCACACCCTTTCTTAGTGAGCACCTATGGCTCTAGAGGAAGCTACGTAAAAAAATTTCATTCAAATCCGTTCTGTAGATTTGAAGAAATCGTGATTTAATAACTTTGATCCCCCCAAATCCCCCTAAAATTTAGAATTTTTTTAAACCCTTTCTTAGCGAGCGCCTAAGGCCTTAGAGGAAGCTACAAACCAAATTTCATTCCAATCTGTTCGGTAATTTTAGAGAAATCGTGATTTAGTAATTTTTACCCCCCAAACCCCCCTAAAATTTCCAATTTTTTAAAACCCTTTTTTAGTGAACACTTATGGCCCTAGAGGAAGCTACATACCAAATTTCAATCCAATCCGTTCGGTAGTTTTGAAGAAATCGTTTTTTAATAACTTTGATTCCCCCAAAAAACTGATCCCCCCCCCCTAAAATTTCGATTTTTTTTTTTCAAACCCTTTCTTAGTGAGCACCTATACCTTCTTAGAGGAAGCTACATACCAAATTTCATTTCGATCCGTTCGGTAGTTTTTGAGAAGTCGTGATGAGAGTCAGTGGTATTTCGCTTTTATATATAGTCTATAGATAAATACAGATATTTATTACTAGCTGACCAGTGCGAATATTTCGCTAGTTAATAGTACTTACCCGATTTAGTACGTTGATTTAGTTTAGTAAATTACGTTTATTTATTTACATTGGTTAGAAATACTGTAACAGTTTATAATGCTTTACATTTATTTGATTTGCGAAATAAATTGCACTTGCATACAGAATGTAAACAATCCAACTAACAGCTGTTTAAAAAATACAGATGACACCTTTCATTACGAATCATATTAACTTTCATATGAAAGTTTGTTTATCAGTTTGTTTAACGAAAACATTGATTTTAAGCTATTTATTTGTCTATTTTTTGTCAATAGCGGGGAACATAAGCTTTTTAAATGATGTTTGAATCATACATTTTGTTGAAGAATTAAGGGCGATATGGCTTTACCACAAAAAAACAGCTTTGAGAAATAATATATAGGATAATTTGTTGGGCCGTGCTAGTAACAAATGTTCTAGTTAGATATAAGAATAATTTGCCAAAAAGGGAGACTTATTACTTTTTGATACCGGTACTCATTTTATTCAGCTCGCCTAGTGAGCGGATTCTGTAGGTTGCATAGTTTAGGAGTTAAAGCAAAAAATGTAAATTTTCCTTAAACCTTTTGGTTTGCCGACTTTTTAAACGGCTATAGCATTTTAAGGTAGGTTTTAGGAACAATCTGACCCCACCTTAGCGATTGCAAATTTAATTCTCTACAACTGTCATACGTGACATTTTATCTCCGACGCGATCTAAGGGGTCAAAAATATAAAATACGTTTCAGAGTTTTTGTTTAAAATTTTGCTTTAAGGCTCTTCTTTACCTTGAAGAAAACTCCCGAGTGTACAGTATGATTTTAATACAAAAAGGCCTGACTCAAGCCGCAAAATCGTTGAAACATGCATTCGTAATACCGTGTTTCAGATCCTATTTATAAATTAATAATCTGGAAAACTACTTTAAGTTATAAAGAAGGCTTTATATTTTTTACGTGTTAGCTTAAAATATGGAAATTACTTCATAATACTCCCAAAAAATTAATTAAAAATAATCGATTTATACTCAGTTGAACCGTTGATTAAAAGGAGTTGCCGTCGATTTCTTTTAATTATGAAATATAAGACAAAAGCACATAGCCTTTAAGAACAATTTAAGATGTTCCACAACTTTTTAGGTTGAAAAACTGCGTCCGAAACACGTTAGTACGAAGTGCATATTTTTGCTGTTTTACGCAAGGTACAGAAGACCCTTTTCGGCCGTCATTGTCGTGGGTACAGCTAGTTGTCGTGTTGGAATCAGTCTAAGAAGTTTGGTTTTAAATATCGCGTTTACGGTAAACATATTTACATTTTCTTTCACAGTTTCAACCAAATATTAAAAAACAATGTTAGGTATAATTTGAATTCAATATCCTTCAGTTATTGAGAAGTTATAACAGCCTGTTAACAACATTAAGGTTTTATTGTGTAGTTACAACCAATTCGTTTAAGCTGATAAGCTGATTACGCCTACAACTATAGGAATACCGCTTAGAAAGAAGCCTTACTTGAACTTTATAAGTATTTACTTTAACTGTTTTAAATATAATGTTGACCGCTTTTATAAATACAGGAATTAAAATCAGCTGTATTTTGTTGACACGCAAAAGATTATACGGAACTCTTTACAATATGTTCTACAAATCATGGTTTAAAAATTATAATTGTGCTTGGCTAATGGGGAAAAAATATTTCTAAGAATAAAAACACAGAACACAATTCTCACAACAAAGTGGTCGTTCTCAGTGACATTTAAGCTACAACAGAATTACAACTTTAATATTTTACAACAAAATTATAAGTCATATTTTGTTGCAACTCAAATATCATTGTTTAACGAATGACGTATTTTGGTGAGGATTGTGTTCTCTGTTTTTATTTTTAGAAATATTCTTGTGTGTTTAAGCTGACAAAAGAAATGTGCACTTACTTTTTCTTTTCTTTTTTAAAACATAAATTAAAAATATATATATTTTACTTTCTCATTATACTATAGTATAGAGAAAGTATAGTGATCGCAAAAAAATCGATGTCAAGTTTTTTTTCCCTGAGTCCAAAAAATGGTTTTTACAAAATGTCTGTCTGTATGTATGTATGTATGTATGTAGGCCTATGTATGTATGTATGTCTGTATGTTTACAAAGCTAGAGCGAAAACTATTCGATCGATTTCGAACAAATTTGCACCAGACATGTCAAGTAGGCCTGTATAGATGCACGAAAAACGGTTTTGAACATTTTTGAAAAACAACCCCCTTTTTGGCAAAACAACCACCAAAAAATCAGTTATTTTTTTGTAAAAAAACCGCTCTAACGATTTTGATAAAATTTACCTTATTTGTAGCCCTTAATGTACCCTACCATATGAAAAAACCGCATTTTTCAAAAAATTCTAGTTTAGCTAATAATAATATCTGACTTTTTTTAGTTTTTTGGCCGAAAAGGGGGTTGTTTTTCAAAATTTGTCAAAACCTTTTTTCGTGCGTCTATACAGGCCTAATTGACATGTTTGGTACAAATTTGTTCGAAATCGATGGAATAGTTTCCTATTTAATAATAATAATAATAATAATATTTATTACTTACTCTCCTACTTTAATGTACTATCCCCTCTCCTACTTTAATACAATTATGAAGTCACATTCGGGGTCACATACGGGAGTTGTCGTGCGAAGCACGCAATGAATTGATTATTGAAAATACCCCCATATGGGAGTTGGCGTGCGAATCACGCAATGCATTTTGTATTGGAAACACTCCCAATACAGGGGTTGGCGTGCAATGCACTGTGCGTCGACCGCTTCTCATAGTGTTCAGTGTCAAGCTCACATGTGCGTCTTTAGCAGTGAACGTGTTAAAAATTAATTTAAATATGTTTGTGAGAAAGTATGTGCCAGTTTCTGGTACCGTTTATTTAATTCAGTTTTATTTAATAATAATAATAATAATAATTAAAAAAAACAGTTAAAGAATGTTTTTGTTTTCTATATTAGTTGTGAAACTTGTTTTAATTCATTTAAGAATTTTATAAAATCTCTAATTTTAAAGGAAATGGACTTGCTTATTATTAGACTATTATTGCAGCCAATGTTATCGCATTAGCATAAAACGACGGCTGTTCTTAAACGTTGTTCATTTTTAGCTTTTAGATTACTTTTTAATACCGCACTTTCAAGAAAAATGTCATCTTGGATCCGCCAAATATACTTTCTTTTATTGGCATTAAAAAACCTTCTTCACGGTCTTCCTGTCTATGTGCTATATTTGTGTAGAAAAATTATTAAGCTAGACAGATGGACCTAATCAGCTGTTTTTATAAGTATGAACAATTAATTATTCTATTCGTTGCTATCGAATCAATATAACTATACACGTAACCAATAAATTTAATAGAATAAAAATTGTTTACAAATCGGCTTTACCTTATTTAAACTCAATATAAGATACAGAATTGGCGAATTCACTTCGTGTATTTCCAAAAGGTTTAGAACTCTGCATTCCATTGGACACGATTCGACAGTAGACTACATATCTTGCCCCGGTCTAATTGATGCATTCTTTCCATACATTGGTGTATGACGTCACGGATATGACTTACATTCATCGCGTTTATTTATGCTAATTGTTAATTACGTTTAATTGTATATCGTACTTAGAGTGTTGCATGCTTTGCATCTGTTTGAAACTTTAAGTCAAAACAGTAGTACTAACTGTCATCAGAAAGACAACATGCAAATAAATTAAATAAACTTTACCGCCGCCCGGTCAGCTGTCCCAAACGGGAACCTCGTGCGATACGTTTAGCAGAGAAAATAATATGTTTGATTTGAAATGCACTATATTTCTTTGTAAAGTAGGCTATCCCAAACACTTTTCCAAAATGTTAACTTGGAAATAAAGAGAAGGAATCAGTATCTTAGCAAAACAAAATTACGAAAAATGCGCATGTACCTTAAACTCTGATGCCCGTCATCTATATATATAAAAGCGAAATACCACTCACTCACTCACTCACTCATTGAATCACTCATCACGATTTCTCAAAAACTACCGAACGGATTGAAATGAAATTTGGTATGTAGCTTCCTCTAGGACCATAGGTGCTCACTAAGAAAGGGTTTG
>JAGFPH010001684.1:99754-112235 GCA_018207615.1 Philaenus spumarius
GGGGGGTATCAAAGTTATTAAATCATGGTTTCTTCAAAACTACTGAACGGATTGAAATGAAATTTGGTATGTAGCTTCATTTAGGGCCATAGGTGCTCACTAAGAAAGGGTATGAAAAATTTCGAAATTTTTGGAGGGGTTTGGGGGGGGATCAAAGTTACTAAAATCATAATTTCAGATCTTTTTATTATTATGACAATAGTGCTTTTATTATTTAAGATCTATATATTATATAAGCCAAATACCACTCACTGACTAAACACTTAAAAAGGATACACAATTATGTTAAAAAGACTGAAAATACCAACCACCACGGGCAACGCCGTACGGGTCAGCTAGTAGGCTACATTATATGAGGTAACAGTTTGGCTGAGTAATATTGCGATGTGATGTTAGAAATATGTGTGCGAGTTACTAAGCTCAACTATTAGGGTAAGCCTATTTCAGCCTAATGTTTCAGAAACAAGTAATCGTATAAGAAATCCATTTTCCTTTTCAGATGTAAAACCTTAAAATTTAAATGCCAGTTGTTATTAGCGAATTCCCGTTCGAAAAATATGCTACGGCAGTGACTCTTATAGTGAGACCTAAGGTCGGGAGTGGTCAATGAGCACCGACCATGGTCCCCAGAACAACTTTTGGTGTTTCATTAAAAACGATATATTCTGTTATGTGTTCGCACTCTAACGGCCGCATTTTACGTCAGATTTGGTACACACTTTGGTTTTCTAAATCGGTCGGACGAGTTCGTTAGCAAAAAATTAAACAACAGGAATCATGTTTGTTTTACGGGCAATAATCATTTTTAGATTGTTCGTACTAGAATGAAACTAGTGTTTCATTTTAACAAATGAATGTAGGAGATTATTTTGTACATTTTGTACTTATAGTCCGTCTGGTTCCCAAAAAATCTATGAAAACTTGAAATACAATAAGAGTACATGGTTCCATTCCACGTGGGGGAGGGGGAGGGTTACCGTAGCGTCAACTTCAGATCCGAGGCCGCAAGGTCGAAGCACCGCGTGATCCGTGGTTGGGAACTGAGGTGCACACAAATTCTACTAATATTTGCGTACACACAGGCAGCTATTCAGCACCTTCGTGAGTAGAGCAATTTTCTAAATACATGGTTGAAACCCTAAAACATATAAGTTAAACAGAATTTTGGAAACTCCTCTTAACAAGACGCGGGTTCAGTCGCGTGATCGAAGTATTTGTTCCGGAGAAATTGACTCTGACGAACAACTATTCTACGTTTAGGGTTTCATTTTCCATATTAAAGTACGGACCCCCCCCCCCCCCAAATATAAAACACTACAAATGGTTAAAAATTAAAATTATTATACAAATTATATCTGCTAGAATCCATATGATCAGTTAGAGTACAATTTTCTGCCAATCCTACTTTTATTTGAGTTGACGAACTCAAATTAAAAGGTTAAGCTAAGATTGGCAAAAAATTGTACTCAAACTGATAATTTAAAAATTAAAATTTACCACTAGGCATACTGTTTATTATAGGCCTACGGTACCGAATATATCAATGGAGGATGTGAAAACTTAACAAGAAAAGAAATATTAACAAAATTTGTTAAACTTTAACCAATAAAAGATTATCTAGGCCGGTGTTTCTGGAGATATTGGTTCAAGAACTTACGTCTAAACAAATATTATAACTAATTTAAAACGTATAAAGTTTCTCAAGTCGAACTAAATTTGTTAATATACTTCCATGTTTTTCCAGAAAGTCGATTTTAAACAACAAGCAGCTTAAAAGACGGAGAAAAATATACAATAATTAACATAAATACACAAAATTGAAAAGACCCTGTAAGAATAAGTTATTAAGATAATATACATTGCAAAAAAATATCACAAAATAGTACGAACATGATGCACAAACTCACCCACCAAAATCATCAAGACAATAGAAATCGTCTAAGACAGTTTTTAAAAATCCTGTAGATTGGTGAATGTTGAATGATTTTAGGAAGCTTATTCGTGAACTTTGAACCAGCTTTAGAGGGAAGTTTACCGTGAACACCGATCATGATCTCCAGAACACGTTTTGTATGTCATTAAACATTATATATAGGCCTAAGTTATAATATGTATGGATTTATGTGTGCGCGCGAAAACGGCCGCATTTTATGTCCGATTTTGTACACACGTTGGTTTTCTAATTCTCTCGGACGAGTTCGAAGATTTTTCGTAATGGAATTAAACTTTTTAAAGTTTTGTATAAAGTAAATAAATACAGTGTTTTATTTTACACGACCCGTCTCGTTTCCAAAAAATCTATGAACACGTGAAATACCATAAGAGTACCAGGTTCTAATCCACGTGGGTGATTTTACCGTGGGAGCAAATTCTGGTCGCAGGTCGAGGTGCAAACTCGCAAAGCACTGCGTGAGTCGGGGCTGGAGACTGAGGTGCAAACAAATTCTATTCAGCGCCTTCATGAGTAGACCAATTTTCCAAATACATGTTTGAAACCCTAAACATGTGAGTTAACCTGCATTTTGGTTCCGGAGAAATTGACTCAGACGAACAATATTATTCTACTAAAAGGGTTCCGTTTGTCACATTAAGGTAAGGAACTAAAAAAAAAAAATGACTACTAATGTTTAAAAATAAAAATTTAGCACTAGGCATACTATTTTATCGAATATATCAATGGAGGATGTGAAAACTTTACAAGAAATTGATTCAACTTTAACCGATAAAGCATGATCCATGCCGGTGATTGTGCAGTTGTTGATTCGACAACATAAATAAATAATAATATTTTTACCTTTTTGTTTCCGTCCTGTGATTTCGTCTGCGTTTTTTTTTTTATATATATATGACGCGTTTCAAAATCTATGTTTCATCATCAGATTATATTATAAGTCACAAGACGGAAACAAAAAATTAAAAATATTATTATCAATGGTGACTTGGATACTCGTACAATGCTTTTAAAATAAACAAATATATTATAACTTGTTGAAAAATTATAAAGTTTCTCAAGTCGAACTAGGCTAAATTTGTAAATTAGTATTAATATACTTGCATGTTTTTCTCCAGAAAGTAAATTTACATACGGTGTTGATGAATCTGTACTAGGCCTGTAATTAATTTAGAAAATACAACAGATTTCTTTTAATAACAAACAAAAGGTGTAATATAAGTTTTAACTCGAACCAGTTCACTGAGAACAACTATAAATTATATCGCTAATCATTATTATTTTGCAAAACTAATTAATTTGCTAGTAACAAGTAGCCTAGACTGTGCATTAGAAGCCAATTAGGCTTGATTAAATCAAATTTCGAATAATTACAATTGTGTATTTACATGTTGATTACTTTTTTCTACTTTGTAATACAGAATGCAGCGTCGTAGGTGTTTAAAACGTCCCGACACTGTTTACGTAGCAAGTTTGTGCAGGGTGTTTCTGGAGTGGGTTCCCTATATACAAATAAAAAAGTTTCCTTTTCCAAATATCCGCCATTTTGTTATTTTTTACGAAATAATTCATATCTAGAGAAATGTTTGATTGATTGAGTCCAAACTTGGCATGAAGTTTAAGGCTCTTCTTTACCTTGACGAAAACTCCCGAGTGTACAGTATGATTTCAATACAAAAGGTCTGACCGAGGCCGCAAAATCGTTGAAACATGCATTCGTAATAACGTGTTTCGGATTCTATTTATAAATTAATAATCTGGAAAACTACTTTACGTTATACACAAGGCTTTATATTTTTTACGTGTTGGCTTAAAATATGGAAGTTATTGCTTAAAACTCCCAAAAAATGCGTCAAAAATAATCGATTTTTACTCACTTAAACTGTTGATTAATAGGAGTTGTCGTCGATTATGAGATACAAGACAAAAGCACAAAGCCTTTAAGAACAATTTAAGATGTTTCACAACTTTTTAGGTTGAAAAACGGCGTCCGAAACACGGTAGTACGAAGTGCATATTTTTGCTGTTTTACGCAAGGTATAGAAGACCCTTAACTACAGACCCTTAAGACCCCCAATGGTTTATCTCAAGAAAAATAAGCGATTATAAATCATGCGTTTCAAAATGGCGGCTGTTTGAAAATTCAAACCTGAATTACTCAAAACCCGATAGGGAATCAAAAGGGCAACAAAAAAGGTGTCTTGACATTTTTTTTGTTAAGATATACTTATTTGTCTTGAGACAGATCATTGTTAGGTTAAACTGCATGCGCCAAGTTTGATCTCAATCTTTCAAACATTTCTCTAGATATGAATTATTTTGGAAAAAACAAAAACGGCGGATATCTGGAAAACGAAGCGTTTTATTGCAAAAGTCTATAGGATTTTTTAAATGTGTTTTTATGCAAGAAACCCTCTCCAGAAGTTTGGCGTCCTATTTAAGAAACACCCTGTTAGCCTAGGTACCGGTAGCCTGTTTATTAAAATGATTGGTTTTGAATTTAAGATACAGTTTTCCCTTTGTGGTCGCAAATGTTACTGATTTATTTAAAACTATCTGGCCCGACCCGGCTTTGCACGGATAGACAAATCAACCTGATACTAATAATTAGCCCAAGTGTTTTAGTTCATTGTAAAAAAAAAAATTCGTTGTAGGCCTAACCTAAAATTATATTCAGTTTTTGATCCAAATCAGTTGTTGATCAAAATCAGCTGTTTTAAGCTTTTCATACGAACAGCTGTTTTTTGTGCCCCTGATAAAATCAAAAGAAATCTTTCTTCTTCCTTAAGATTGACCTTCCATAAGATTAACATTGAAACTTTGAGAGCCACTGGGGCGTAGCCCTAATGTCCTAGGACTTCGGTAAATGGCCTAAAACCTTCCCAGGGTTAACCTGTGTTACTATGCAAAATTTCAAAGCAATCGGATGGACGGTTTGGTAACGCATAAAGGACAAACATACAAACGTACAGACGGACATACATTGAATTATATATATATAGATAACATAGTAGGCTATTTATTTATTTAAGGTATATCATTTTTGTTTTGTTGTTTTTGATAACTCCCACTTCTTGGACTGTTCAATTATTATAAAACTTTTCGTTTACTATACTTTAAAACAGTCGCTTACTGCTCAGACTCGTCTGACCGCGATTTCGACATCACACTGTCGTTGTGGAAGACCAGTAAATTCTTACATTACACAACACATAGTTGACATTTAAAAACACGTAAAAAACATTTTTTTAAACATTCACCATTCCTGGGTTAATACAATATTTTATGTTCTTAATGTAGGTCCACTGTCGGGCCGACTTGAACATGAACCCAGCACTTGTATTATAACACATGCAGGCCTATATTGAACATGTTTTATAAACGACCCAGGGAATAGTGAATGTTTAAAAAAAGTTTTTACGTGTTTTTTTAAATTTGAGCTATAGGTGGATATATACGGAACAATTCATCGACCGATCCGAGCAATTTGTGTTGGATCAGCAAAATTGTACTGATAAAACTATTCGACTGTAGAAACTAATAAAGTAGTACGATAAACCCACGGCGATAAGTTGAAGCGATAGTTTTTGTCGTTTGACATAATCACGGCGATTTATCTGCAGAGAAATTCGTCAAAATATCTGCAATACTATCCTAAAACCTCGTTCCGTCCCTCTTCGATTTAAACGTTTAATCGGTCATATTTTTTTGAAATGGCGAAAGATCACCGATCACAGATCAATCGATTACATTTGACCCAGTAATCGTTCCAAACAACACGTACGTAGGCCTACAAATAAATTTGACCAGAAATATTGGTCCAATAAAACTGCGTTAATAGATCATGCACGATTTAACCGAGAGATTGTTCTTAGCAATTATTTATCTAGTGATTATTTGGTGCAATTTATCGCGGCAATATATTGTTCCATGTAAAGTGTTGTGCAATATGAGAATTACAGTGTGATGTCGAAACCGCGGTCAGAAGTGTCTGAGCAGTAAGCGACTGTTAAAGGTTAGTAAACGAAAGTTATAAAATATTTGTTTTAAATGCTTTCTGTGTGTAAAACATTTCATTCGGATTTTCAAACTCGTTTTGGTTATTTTACAGAGTTCTTTAAAACTAAATTGTGTCTATAATGTAAATAGATTTAATACGTATTGAAAAAAGTCGCTAAAATATGTAAAATTATTGTAGTACAATAATAAAAATGAATGTAAATGCAATACAAACTACCCGCATATTTCACATCTAAACAACAAACATCAAGCTTTATTTAGTGCAGGCCTATCTTTGTGTGTAGGCCTACACTTACTATCTTGACTTTACAACCGATTTTAATAAAATTGTAGTCCTAACACAACCTCAAAGCTAAATAATATTAAATTACCGACTAAATTCAAATTATTTTATATTTACGTATAAAACTATTTTTGAATAAAGAATAAACATTCATGACATCTAACAAAAACCTAACCTAAAAACCGGAGTGTTCAAAGTATGAAATGAGTAGGAAAATGTTTACACGTATTTATTTCCTTTTATTTCTCGTTTTTAGCGAATTTTCATATTAAAGATCAACTTTGGCAGTGATTCTTATAAGCGAATTTCTATAGGAAAGATGAGCTATTGCAGTGACTCTTATGGTGAGACCAAAGGTCGGGAGTAGTCAATGAGCATCGATCATGGTCACCGGAATACGTTAAGAAGAGTCATTAAAATTTGTACATATATGAATATGTGTTTACATTATAATGACCGAATTTTACGTCCACCTTGGTTCAAATTTGATACAGACGTTTATTTTTGAAGTGGCTTGGACGAGATTGTTATTGAAAAAAAATCCCAAAACTGGAAGAATCTTTTTGACCGTAATTAAAATGTTTTTGAAATTTTTCGTAAGTTATTAGAATTAATTTTTGGGGGGTTTTACGCGATAAAATAAATGTAGAAGATTATTCTGCCCATTTTGACATGACCTTATAGATGGTCTTGTTCCCGTTCAAATCCACGGGAAGGGTTCAGCTTCTGTTTTGTGGTCTATGACCGGGATGTAACGAGTTTGTCCGCTGAGAGCGGTGCAAAACTGTAGAAATACTAGGCCGCAAACAAACTCACTGAGAGCGGAAAGAAGCAATGCGTGAGCATTTCTGCAGGTTAAAGTGCAAACAAATTCACTAATATATATTTCGTACACGGAAGCTGTTAGTGCCTTCGTGTGAGTAGACCTATTTCCCAAATAAAACATATAAACTTAATTTTGGAAATTCGCTCAACTCACGTCAGCGGTTCAGCTGCGTGGTCGAATTATGACTTATTATTAGTCACCGGTCATCGGTAAAACACTGTACATTTTGAATCCAAATTTTGTAAGCCTTTTTAAATGTTTCGAATTTATATTTTAAAAATTTCTCGAGTAAACATAGACCGTATTCAATGTTCAATGTTAGCTGGTAGGCCTCAACCTAAATGTTAATTTGGATAACCGAGAGCTGGCGCAATTTCTAAAAGTATTATCGCAGCCGTTTCCCATCCCGCAGCTTTATTGGCAGTTCTGACTTTACACAACTAATTCGACAAAATTGAATCCAACATCTATTTTCGAACCATCTAGCTAGAACAATGGATATACGTATAAATAGTGTAGACTACGGCTGTTTGCATGCTAGGATAATTTATCTTTTCAGAAAATGAAAGCAGTTTGTCAGCTCATATGTCACTTCTTATGGCATTTTATGAGAAACAAAAGCTATAAGGCTCATTATTGGCTTATCAAATAGACAAACCTGTTGACCCGGTATATGGCTTTGCCCTGCCTATATTGTAATTTAATTCGTGTCCAACAAAATACGTTACAATTTGATAACCAGTAGGTATGTGAAACATGGTTACAATATTACATTATAGCTCCTAATATAAAACTAGTTAAAACGCTTAAATGTGATTACCAGAGCCCTTGCTTGCTTCGCTCACCAACCCCGAAGACGATCCATGGCGAAGACAATGCAAACAGATTGTTGTATACTCTGATATTTTCATTTTAATTACGTTTAGTGGTAATTCAGAGATCGAAATAGACACGACCAACCCCAATAATTTGAATTGAGGTATGCGTTGTAATTTCTAGCCCAGTCGGTATAGGTTTAAACTACCAGTAATTTGCAATACGGCTGATTTTTTTTAAATAATTACATTAATGTATGTAGATTAACATAAAAAAAGTTTACCATTCTATCGATTTCCCAAAGTCGAAAAAAAAATCGATTATCATTTTTTTCCCGATTATCCTTAATATTTCGAGCTGGAATGAAGATAGAGGAAAATAAAAAATACCACCGTGTAGGGAAGGTATTTTCCAACAAAAAATGTCATATGTATTTATTTCGTCCGGGCAATGGTTTGTCTGGAAAAAATTCGATAATGCAGGTATGTATTTTGCAGCAGGGGAAATCACTAAAAGGGGACATCTTATTCATATATGAAGCGTTGGCTCATTCTAAATTGGACGAATTTTAATATATCGAATTTAAACTTGACATAGGAGTTAAAATATATATTTTAAACATTTATGCTGAGTTTCAGCTTGTTACCTTGAAAATTACCCGATCTAGGAGTCGATTTCGATTATAGATTTTACTTGTACCGGACTCACGAACTAATTTCAATCTATTTCAGTTTCGTCAATTTTTGGAATATCAACATCAAATTTGTTTTACAAGTTGAGTACACCAGTATAAATATTCTTAGTAAGTATGAACGATTTTTCATGTTATTTTTAAAAACGAGGCGCTTGAAAATGGTCTTCTGTTTTACCTATCTCGTTTTAATTATAACACCTTTGGACTCAACGACTCCATTTTCGACATTTTTGAACATATCGATTTAAAAATTGGTACAGAAGTTAAAAACACAATTGTTTTTTGCTATACTTATTTTAAAAACTATATTTAAAAAATTGACTAATCTGCAGCCGATTAACTCAAGCGTTTTGATGAAAAATCTAAAAAGGTCTAAAATTATACTTTTTTAAGTTACTTGTGCTTTGAAAAGTAAATAATAAAAAAGGTTTATACTCCTTGATCTTGTTTGAATCTATATATTTAACTTGTAAAAAAACTTTCAGGTTGATATTTTGAAAATTTTCTAAACTGGAGCTGTTTAAAATGAATTGGTGGGTCCGGTACTCCTAAAATCGAGAAACCCATTAATAAGTCAAGTGGCTCTAGATCGGGTAATTTTCAAGATAACAAGCTGAAACTCAGCATACATGTTTAAAATATATATCGGCCAATTTAGAATGAGCCAACGCTTCATATGTGAATAAGATGTCCCCTTTTAGTGAATTCCCCTGCTGCAAAATACATACCTGCATTATCGATTTTTTTCCAGACAAACCATTCCTCGGACGAAATAAATACATTTGACCTTTTTTGTTGAAAAATACCTCCCCTACACGGTGGTATTTTTTATTTTCCTCTATCTTCATCCCAGCTCGAAATATTAAGGATAATCGAGAGAAAAAAATGATAATCGATTTTTTTTCGACTTTGGGAAATCGATAGAATGGTAAACTTTTTTTATGTTAATCTACATACTTTAATGTACATATAAAAAAAAAATTCAGCCGTATTGCAAATTACTGGAACTTTTGGTCTAAATTGACCTCTACCGACTGTCCTATTCACCATTAATATTTAAATAATTATCATTTCAAACAATATAATATGTAACACCAGATGATTTTTGACTTATAATTAAGTAACTCTTTTGTTTGCTTTTACGTAACCTAAAAAACACTGTCAGTTGTGAATAATAATTACCTGATTCGAAATTTGCTAAATTGGTTGCAAATAACCGTGTTTTGGTTCCTTATTGCCCTAACATAAAACTGTGTTAAGTTTGTGATCCAAATCAGCTGTTTTATTTATAATATGTAACAACGGATGTTTGAATTAAATTATAAATGCAATAAGCATTGTTCGTTGTTTTTTGTTTGTGTTTGCTTCTAGTTTGTTAATCTAACCTAAAAAAGCTGTTGTTTTTTAAGAATAATAAACTAATTCAAAATAAAGTTTTGCAAAATCCTTTCTTAGTGTGCATCTATGACTTGAAGTTTTCGTATTTGTATCTTAAATGTAGTTTTTCCTCCATTTTGATTCTATGTCAGTGAGTCAGTCATTCAGTCATTACAAAAAAACTAGCAATTGCAAATAGTGTGTAGTACATTATTCCTATATTGATAAAGACAGAGTTCTACCAATTGTTTATCTTACAATTGTGCGAGGAGAGAGGTTGTCGCAGGATTAACCGTGGTTAAAAATGAAACAAAAGTTTATATGTTAAAGATAATACAGTATCAGCAAATGTACATACAGTATTGTTGTACCGTGTTGGTATAGGATGCCGGGTTGAACAAACCAATGATTACACATAACTGCTTTATCCTTCATCCGATTGTATTGACGGTTACAACATCCAATAAAGAATCAAAAGGGCTACAAAAAAGGTGTCTTGAGATTTTTTGTTAAAATGTACGGTTTTTGGGAAATTTAGGTTTGAAATTTTCAAACCGCCGTCATTTTGTGACGCATGATTGGATATAATCGCTCATTTTACTTTAAAAAGTTTGAACTCAATCGGTCAAACTTTTCTCTAGATATGAATTTTGTATGAATATTTTGTAAATAGCGGATATCTGAAAATAGTATATTTTCCGGACCTGTGTTCATAGTAGGCTACAATTTTGTTTTTTTTAGGTCCCCTATCATCTTGCGAAACACCTTATATACAGGGTGTTTTTTTTAACTGTGCCACCATTGGGATCTTGTAAACTATTGATTTTACAGTAAATTTTAAATGGGGGACTTTACCTTAATTTTTATGACAATCAAAAATATGAATTCCATATTTTTGTAAATAGCCGCCATTTTCCAATATGGCGGCCAACTTTGAAATTTCTTATGGAACACCCTGTATTTTATGATGTTTTTAGAATCTACATACAATTTTAAGCCTTTTTTATTCTTGTGTAATTTTTGATATACTCAACCGTTTAGGAGCTACAGAGAGATAACGTTTTAATTTAGGCAGGCTTAAGGCTCTCATAACAGCTGTTATTATTGTATCGACCATTTCCATTTCCAGCTGTTTACTAGCATTGTTGGAATAATAAACAATAATCACTAACCTGTAAACTTACAGTCTGAGAATAGTTGTCGTTCACCGTGTAATTTATTTATCAACTCATGTAGTTATTAACTTGTCTATTTTCTTTTTTTTATAATTCTGCTTGTTGTGAAAGTGTTCTTACTATGAGATTTACAAACAGTGAAAAACTTGACATGGTCGAAGTGTATTTTCTGTGTAACAGAAACTGTAGTGCAGCAAATATCGCATATCAAGAGAGGTATCCTGATAGGCAAGTACCGAATCGTAGGTATTTCAAAAAACTTATTGAAAACTTGGCAGCCAATGGTTCTTTTGCGAAGCCACGTCAGAGAGTAAGCACAGTTGTTACTGATGAATTTGAAATTGATGTTTTGGCATACTTTGAGGCTTTTCCTAATGCTTCTATTAGAGAAGTTGCATCCATTTTGCAAACTTCAACCTCCTCAATTTTTAAAGTACTAAGAAACTAACTTTTCGAATAGGGGAATGTGGAATCGGAAGAACAACCATTACTGGGCTGACGAAAATCCGTTAGTAGTGAGAGAAGGGCATGATCAAGTTCGATTCTCGATTAACTGTTGGTGTGCTGTGTTGAATAATGCAGTAATAGCAATACACTTTTATGAGGGTAATTTGACAAGACATTTGTATTTACAGATTTTAGAGAACATTTTATTGGACGCAATTGAGGATGTACCTGTAAATGAAAGACTCCAGTTGATGTACCAACAAGACGGTGCCCCACCGCATAACAGTCGAGTGGTAGTGGAGTTCTTGAACACTCACTTTCCTGGAAAGTGGCTTGGTACAAATGGCCCATTACAATGGCCAGCGAGGTCCCCTGATTTAACTCCAATGGATTTCTTTCTTTGGGGTTACTTGAAAGACGAATTGTACAAAGCACGATACAATAATGTTGCAGATATGACAACCAGAGTCAGAGAAATCCTTCAAGGAATTCACCACAACACACTCAATAAGTCTGTAAATGATGTTTTGAAAAGGGCGACTGCTTGTATTTATACAGATGGTGGCCACTTTGAACACCTATTGTAAATATGTTTATTGTATCAAAAATGAAATTGTTACAATTAAAAAAATCTTTTTTGTGTGTTCTGTAGATAACTTTAATTATTTTCTTATTATAAGCACCAAGTAAAATAAGAATAAGCCACTAGTTCACTGAAACTAATACACCTAGGCATGCCAGAATTATATTAAAACGTTATCTCTCTGTAGCTCCTAAACGGTTGAGTATATCAAAAATTGCACATGAATAAAAAAGGCTTAAAATTGTATGTAGATTCTAAAAATATCATAAAATACAGGGTGTTCCATAAGAAATTTCAAAGTTGGCCGCC
>JAGFPH010001684.1:118245-128555 GCA_018207615.1 Philaenus spumarius
AACATCCCATCCCAAAGTGTCTAACGGGCGCAAAGAAGTATAACTTCAAAAACAACTTTTAAAAGATAATAGTTTTGGATTAGTTATATATGACCACAATTTCTGTTTTTTTATTATTTTTTAAAATATGTATATCATAATTGTGTAACGCATGCTTTTTGTTATTTTACTTTATTTAAATGTCACAAATTTATTTATTTACTCACAAATTGAATCGTTTAAAAAAATTATATGAAAATGCATATAAAAATAATAAAATAATAACGATAGTGAATTTATTGTAAAAACAATTTGATCAAAAAACTGAATCGCTGACGTAAGTTGAGAGAATTGAGTTTTTATATGTTTTAGGGTTTCAACTATTTAGGAAATTGGTGTACTCCGTAGATGCTGAAATTGTTTGCACCTCAGCCTCTAGCCCCGGCTTGCAGCGGAAACACTCGCTTTAAGACTTTGCACCTCAATCATGTGGCCTTGGTTTATAGACTGATCGTTTCGCTTACAACGGACGCGAGTTTTCATCCAGGTCATCGGGTAAAACGCAAAAAAACTTTCATTCTAGTACCAAAATCTCAAAAATATTGGCTTCCTGTCAGCGCCTTCGTGAGTAAACCAATTTCCCAAATAGTTGTAACCCTAAAACATATGCAGTAGAACCTCACTAATTCGAAGTCCAAGAGAAAGCAATTCTGTTTCGAATTAAAGGAAGTATGAATTATAGAGGTTGGTGTAGGCTACATAAAATTCGAATTACAGAGGTAAACCTTTATTTTAAGAATCCATTACAAATCGCTTAAAGAAACCATGTCTTTTTACCTTAGCGCATGCACTTGTTCGTGTTTCAACAGGCTTGTTTTTTGTATTAACTTCGAATTTCAGAGGCTGATGGGTGATAAAATTCGAATTTTAGAAATTGACTTTGAATTATAGCAATGAAATTTGAATTGTAGAGGCACGTGTAAAACGAAATTCGAATTTTAGAGGCTATATATTGTTGAAAATATTTCGAATTAACTGAATATATCTTTTCGAATATTTGAGGTTTTCTGAGGGGAAGTGACCAAAGTTCCAAATTATCGAGGTTCTACAGTAAACTTAATTGTGAAAACTCGCTCAACTCACGTCAGCGGTTCAGCGAATTATTTTTAAATTACAAAATTTATTCCATCGAGAAGGCTAAATGATACTGCACTGAAAAATCCCCATAAATTGTTTATTTTCTTTGAGCACCGTTATTATGTAATCATATTTTGGAAAATATCCAAGTCTGTCATGAAAATCTGAAAACCGTTGACTAGGCCTACTAATGTGAAATTCTTTGACGATCGTGTGGACAACCAATCATCGTACAGACGATTTAACAAACGTTACATTATTGCATCTTTATATTTTACAGGACCGAAAGCTACGACCGTTAAATTAAAATCTTTGAAATCCATTCCGTGCCCGTACACATTATTGAGCCCCAAAACAAGACCCCTCGCCCTTCGCCTAATTAATTATACATTCCGCTCGGGACTCGTTATATGTTATTAATATGGAAACAACACAAATTTCCAACACCTTTTCATAGAATATATAAATCTTGGCGTAACTGAGGCGCGTAATTCTGGTCGTAAATCTATTACTTGGCTACGCGTGTATTTACGCGTTCAATGCAGGTGTATTTAGCCTCTAATTACAAGTCATAAAAAACATATAAAGTAATTTATGTAAATTGAATTCTTTCGCAGGCGATTTGAGATGAGATATAGCGGTCGCTCAATTGAACTGAGGTTAGCTTCGCGTTTATAGCAAACTGTATTTTCTCTCTGCCGAAGCGGTGGCGTTTATATTTAAAACATATTTGGAAGGAGAGTAAAACATTTATTGTCTACTGCCCTATCATATGATTCATTACCTATACACATGCTTAATTCGGACATAAATGTACGTACATTTGTCGACCAATCTAAACGTGCAGTTTTTAGCGAATTTTTATAGGAAAGTGAGCTATTGCAGTGACCCTTATGGTGAGACCTAAGATCGGGAGTGGTAAATGAGCACCGATCATGGTCCCCAGAACAAGTTTTGGGGTGTCATTAAAAATTATATATATATATATGACTCCAGCGGCCGCATTTTTGACTTTCTTAAAATTTGCTACAGATGTTGGTTTTCTAATTCGCTCGGACGAGTTTGTTAGCCAAAAAACATTAACAACCGCGGAAGCACGTTTTTTGACTGGAAGTAAAAGATTTTTCGTACTAGAATGAAACTCTTTTGTGGTTTTATCTAAAAAAATAAACAGGTTTTGGGGTGTCATTAAAAAGTATATATAGAGGGTGAGTCATACTGACTACATTAATTTTAACAGTTGGTTCGACTTATCAAAAGGAACAAAAAAATGTATATAAGCCCTTGTCTGACCTTAACCGTTTAGCTGCCATTGCGTATTTTGTGATTTTGTGATTTTTTCAAATTACACTACTGTACTTGGTACTATTAGTTTGACGATAAAAACCACACTAATGTAGTTATGACATGGAAAGTAATAACATTTGAAAGAGCATTAAATTTCCTATAAGTTAAACATAGTTCCCAAATAATAACTCCTCAGCTGGTAAAGAAATTACAGATGCAGTAATTAGTTTGGTGTTTAGAACCAATACGATAAATCCTAATGCTGTACCTAAACAACATTTTTATGAAATTTCAAAAAATTTTCTATGTATGACCCCTTAATATTTATACATCATTTTAAAGATAAATAAATAAGGAAGTTTTTTATGTAATTGAATGTAAGAATACGAAAACTTTAACTGATTTAATTGAGCCTTAAAGTTTAAAGGAAAACGTCTGTAACAATAATTTTTAACTTTTAAAGTTATTTAAAAAACGTTGTATAAGGAGTTATTACTTGGGTACTATGTTTAATTTATAGGAAATTTAATGCTCTTTCAAATGGTATTACTTGTCATGTCATAACTAATGGTGGTTTTTATCGTCAAACTAATAGTACCATTTCCTGTCATTTGAAAAAATCACAAAATACGCCATGTCAGCTAAACGGTTAAGGTCAGACAAGGGCTTATATACATTTTTTTGTTCCTTTTGATAAGTAGAATCAACTGTTAAAATGAATGTAGTCAGTAGTGAATCACCCTGTATATATATATGTATACATGGGTTCGCATTCTAGCGGCCGCATTTTAGTACCGATTTGGTCCAAATTTTGTACATATGTTGGTTCTCTACGTCGCGTCGCTCGGACAAGTTCGTTAAAAACCAACAACCTGAAGTACGTTTTTGACCGAAAGTAACTATTTGTTTAGATTTTTCGTACGAGATTGAATATTTTTTAGAGTTTAATCTAACAAAATAAATGTAGAATATTATTCTGCACTTTTTATTGATTTTTTGTACGACCTTATAGCTCGCTTGGTTCCCCCAAAATCGATCAAAAAGTAAAATACCATAAATGTACCCGTTTCAAATCCACGTGGGGGTTTTACAGTGGGGCATTTTCCGATCCGAGGCCCAACTGCCTAGTTTGTACGCTCCAAACGAAGGGAAGCAGTGATTTTTTTCACTGTGAGTGGAACGAAGCAACAAACAAATTCTACAATATTATTATTATAAACAAATTCTACAAATATATTTTCGTACGCACAGTAGAACAATTTCCCAAATAGTCGGTTGAAACCCTAAAACATGCAAAATTAATTTTGGAAATTCGCTCAACTCACGTCAGCGGTTCAGCTGCGTGGTCGAATTATTTTAATAAGTTACCGTTTTCGTATATATTATACAGAGTGTCCCCGAACTCTGTGGTCCCCTATTGTTCCTGGGATCGAGACAAACATATTTCACAATAATTATAAACATGATTCTACGGTGCTTACTTTTTCGTCTGTATGTATTTTTACAAAATAATTGATACCTAGAGAACGGTTTAACCGATTGAGTTCAAACTTGACATGATGTTATACCTACCAAAAATCTATTTTAAATAAAATAAGCGGTTATATCCAATCATATGTTTTAAAATGGCGGCTGTTTGAAAATTTCTTAGCTAAATTACCCCAAAACAGTACATTTTAACAGAAATTGTCGAGGCACCTTTTTTCTAGCCCTAATTCCTTATCGGATGATGTAACTATCAAAACAATCCGATGAAGGAGAATATTTAAGTTAAACATAATAACACCATACCTAACTACTAAATTGCTGTGTTTACTGTATTGGTATAGAATTCCGAGTTGAACAAAAAAATTATTACACTTAACTTTAAAAAATCGCGGGAGGGATGCGTACTGTTTTTAGACCGGATCATAAAAACAAACTTAAACAAATCATTTTTTTTTTATAAATACACAAAATTAACTAATATTATAAACTAATTTAAGAATAGAATCAAATATTTCGTTTTCCCTTCTTTATTCCCTGAAGGATACGCTTGCGGCATTTTCGTCCGGGTTTCAACAACAATGTTTATAAGTCTTAGGGTAGTTGAAACTAACTTTCCTCCGCATACATTTACCTTTCAATGGCCTCATTCACTACATATTACTATGGAAAACACAAAATATATATACAGGAATATAACATCGCGCTTAGTTGAAATGAGTAACGCGAGGAGGCGCCCAGAACATTTAGACTAAGTCCGAAATAATTGAGAACCACAAGCAAACTTTTGAAGTAACAGAAGCATAGGAATATGTAATGGTTGAAGTCATATGTGATTGGATAGGTGACAATTTAGCACCTTACAATCCTTAATTGACTTACAATCCTTATCAACAATGCGAAGACCATTAACGAGTGGAGGAGTAGGAGCTATCAATGCAACTCTAACTCCTTGATAAACTACTAATGACGAAACATTATAAAGGGTGAAGCATAGTTGATTTTACTTTCTAACTATACTATAGTATAGAGAAAGTGTAGTGATCGCAAAAAAATCGATGTTGAGATTTTTGTGGAAATATCCGTTTTGGGACCCCTGAGTCCAAAAAAGTAATATTTACAAAATGTCTGTATACAAAGCTAGAGCGAAAACTATTAGATCGATTTGAAACAAATTTGCACCAGACATGTTAAGTAGGCCTGCATAGATGTACGAAAAACGGTTTTGAAAAATTTGGAAAAAGAACCTCCTTCTTGGCAAAAAAACCCCAATTATTTTTTTATAAAAAAGCATCTCTAACGAGTTTGATCAAATTTGGCCTATTTGTAGCCTTTAATGTACCCTACCATATGCAAAAAACCGCATCTTTCTAAAAATTCTCGTTTAGCTAATAATAATAATAACTGATTTTTGGGGGTTTTTTGGTCATAAAGGGAGTGTTTTTAAAAAAAAATTCAAAACCTTTTTTCGTGCATCTATACAGGCCTAATTGACGTGTTTGGTGCAAATTTGTTCGAAATCGATCGAATAGTTTTCTCTGTAAATAATAATAATAATATTTATTAGTTAATCTTTTACTTTAATAAATTACCTCTCCTACCCCACCTACAATTATGAAGTCACCAGTGAATCTGTTTAATAATTTAAATATGTATGTGCCAGTTCTTGGTACCGTTTATTTTGTTAAATAATTATAGAGCTAAAGTAAACCAATATTTTTTTAATTTGTAGAACTTTCAAATTATGTTTATATGAAATTGCTACTTTAAACATTGTTTAAGGACAAGCTTTTCACATTTTCGTGGCCCAAAATAATAAAATCCATTGACTCCCAACGAACTTGTGAGTTTTAAACAAACAGTTCATCATACCGCATTGTTGACTTTGGTATTATTTGATGGTATTCTCGCCGCCAGACATACACTGTCTACTTCCCGTCGGGTTTTGTATATACCCATCGCCTTCGTATATACACTAGGCCTACTACCCTATAGTCCACAGTTAGTTATACTGAACCAACACCAAGTGTATCAAAGGTGTTCTATTTTTGTAATGTTTAAAGCTAGCACTCTATTAGCCTACACACGCTGTTATACTGATAACAACGGGGGTACCCGCGGCTCCATTCGCAGATATTGAGAGCTGGCTGGCCCGTGTAGTTAGTTTGGTCTGAATTAATTACGTTTCCCATTCAGGTTTACACACATAATCAGCTGTGCGCCATTAAGCGAAAACCCCACGGTATCCGCCAGTTTGAGGCGTATTTCACAACTGTGAGTAGGCCTACATTTTCTACGAATAAAATTGTACACCTTGGAAGCAAATGTTTTTCATAGAGTGATATGTGCCAAGTTTTGGTTTTAGGTATCGATTCCGGTTACTGTAGAACATTTCGATCGTCCAGAACCGTCACGAACATTTAGGAACATAATCTCGACCACTTCGGCACTCGATTCCCATATGCTTCTCCTTCACCGATTTCCCATAAGAAGTCCGTTCCTGCCATGCGCTCTTTGGCACCCATACCTCATAACCCCCCCCCCTCTCCCTAGAACCCAACCCCTGCAGTTCCAAATCGAATATTTATTGATTACTATAAAAAAAATTGGAAAACGGTTGACCCTAAAGGCCATCCATGTAACTTCCCGCTAAGTTTAATTACAACAAACACTATTTTTGGAAATTTTGAACTGCCATAACTTTTGAATGAATCAACCGATTTGTATGCGATTTGCGGCAATCGATGCAGTTTTTTAAGTCCATTGAAAGAATCAACAACAAAAATTTTTCTGATGAAAAGTTTCGGAGAAATTGGGAAAAAACACTTTATTTATTTTCTTTCGTTCGCGATATCTCACGAACGAATTAACCGATTTTGACCGGACTGGTAGCGATCGACGTCGCTTTTCAAGGTTAAAAGCTGATTAGATTTTGGAATTGATCGGTAAAGCCGTTTAAAAGTTATTCCAAAAAAACCTGATTTGAAAATTATTTATTTCTTAGTTTTTTCGAAATTTCTCAGAACCTACCGGTCCGAATTAGTTGGAATTTTCAGGAAATCTAAGTTTGATGGAACTCTTTAGAACGCCGTTTGGTAGGATCCAATCGGTTAAGCCGTTCAAAAGTTATAAGCGGGTCACATACTTACATACACACACACATACACACAGACAGGGTGACACCCTCTCGGGAGTGGTCAGGGAAGATTTCTAGGACCTCAAAACGTCGAGATCTGATGAATACTCGATTTTCGAAAAACGGGGTGAAACCAATAACTTCCCGATTTTAGAAAATTTTCAATTTTCTTATTAGCAGGAAGTTAAAAAGCAGTCGCAGGACTGTAGACAGAAGTGAAAACTGTAATGAATATGAATCGTTGGTCATATTGGTTTAATCTGAAATTTGAGTATTTTAACACTACCATGTAAACTATTTTAACTTAACTTACAAAATGAGGAAGCACAATGTCCATTTCAGAGGTATTACCCGGTAAACTATTTTAACACAACTTACGGAATGAGGAATCACAAAGTCCATTTCAGAGGTATTACCCGGTAAACTATTTTAACACAACTTACGGAATGAGGAATCACAAAGTCCATTTCAGAGGTATTACCCGGTAAACTATTTTAACACAACTTACAAAATGAGGAACCACAATGACCATTTCAGAGGTATTATCAAGTAAACTTTTTTAACAAAACTTACAAAATGAGGAATCACAATGTCCATTTAATCGGTGCGTGTCGTGACGAAACTAACCCGTACAGCCTTAAACTACACGCATCTGAAATTTTCAAAACCATTTTTGTGCATCTATACATGCCTAATTGACATGTTTGGTGCAAATTGTTCGAAATCGATGGAATAGTTTTCCCTCTAGCTTTGTATACGTACAGACATACACACATACAGGCAGACTTTCTGTAAAATCCACTATTTTAGACTCAGGGGGTCCCAAAAACTATATTTCCACAAAAATCTCAACATCGATTTTTTTTCTGATCAGTATACTTTCTCTATACTTAGTGAACAATGATAATAAATATTAAATTAAGAAAAATTGAGCTTGGGACAGAATTAATGATGAAAGGAGTGCGAATCGAACGAGACGAAAAAGAAAACTCCCTATTGGGTTCGTTCAGACGTGAACGTCAAAAACAAAAAGACAATTCTATGAAAACATGCTCTGAAGCTGGTGTATTATATACATCCGAGATGGTTTGCTTTTAAAGATATGCTATTTTTGTTGGATATATTTGGACCAAGGAAAAGAAAATGTACTGGTGTAACCCGCGAACATGATAGAATGACAAAGAACGCATTCCTTCGTTGTAATGCGGACAAGCAGTTTTGAACGAGCGCTATATATTCGGCCGCATCCATTCGACAGCATGCGTTCGTTTCCGTACGCCTTTAGGTACAAAAACTCTTCAACACCTAATATCTACGCCTGCAGGTGTAGGGGTGCCTATTCTTAATTTAGAAATTACTTTTAAAGAAGTGATCTATAATTTATAATATAATATACTTCAATCATATGCGTGGTCATTATTAATAATTTTAGGTTACAAGTACATTATCTAAGTAGGCCTCTTATGCCTTCAATAATTTAGCCAAAAAATACTTCGTCTTCAATGTAGCTTAGTACTCGTAATTTAAGCGTATTTGAAAAAAAACAAATTACAACAGTTTAATGTAGGCTATATTGACGCAGTTGTGTGAATTCTTTCATTTTATCTTTTTATAAGTTTAATATATATTTTTGAATCTGGTTCGGGATTTGAATGACGTCAATTTACACAATGATATTTACACAATTTAATTCGAATACTTGTCACAGAATTTACAATGGAAAGATGAGCTATTACAGTGACTCATCTTATGTTGAAACCTAAGCTCGGGAGTATTCAATAAACACCGATCATGGTCCTCAGAACACGTTTTAGGATGCCATTAAAAGTTTTACATATATTACGTTCACTCTAACGGCCGCATTTTGGTCCAAATTTGGAGCTCTTGTTGGTTTTCTAAATCGCTCGGACTAGTTTTGATAGAATGCAACTATTTTGGTTTTTATCTAATAAAATAAACATACCCTATTATCAGCTATTATTCTGTACATTTTGTTTGAACACCTCGACCTTGCGCCCTCAGATTACGCTTCGCTCGCAACGGATAAGCTCGCTTTTATGGTAATTAAGGGTACTTTCACGGTATTTTACGTTTAAACTGATTTTGGGGTAACCAGAGGGGCTATAAGGTCGTGTAAACAACAAAATGTGCAGAATAATCTCCTGCATATAAAACCCCACAAAGTTTCATTCTAGTACGAAAAACCTCAAAACATAGTTACTTCTGGTTAAAAACGTGCTTTCGGTTGTTGGATTTGTTTGGCTAACGAACTCGTCCGAGAACTTAGAAAACCAATGTGTGTACCAAATTTCGACCAAAATATGTCCGTTAGAGTGTGAACACATAGCCTATCTATAGCCTACTAATATTATAAAGAGGTAAACTTTGTTTGTTTGTATGTACGGGGTAATCTCTGGCACTACTGAACCGATTGAAAAAATAGTTTTACTAATAAAAAGCTACACTGTCCCTGAGTAACATAGGCTATAATTCATTTCGATAAAAACCTTTTTTATTTCAATATTTGTAAATTTAATCGGAAAAATTCTTAGGTTAGGTCTAGAATGATAAACCAACACATGTATTTACATTTATTACCATAGCAACCAATTTAATAAAATAACAGATAATAGGCTATATTTTGCTCCTATATTTTCATTGACAACTGATTTCAAAATTTGAAGCAATTATTTTTGTATTTTTAGCTTTTAGGTTAGGGTTTTAAAGTGTATACCTGAGCCTTGCTGGTTCTTTTAACCATTATTATAACCTGATATAAAACATAAGAAATAATTTGATTTGAACATTTAACATTATTTACCATCTTAGTTTTGAGGTTATTATTAATCCTACACCTTTATCTATATATATGTATAAAAGCGATATACCACTGACTCACTCACTGACTCACTCATCACAATTTCTCAAAAACAACCGAACGGATTAAAATGAAATTTGGTATGTAGCTTCCTCTAGGGCCATAGGTGCTCACTAAGAAAGGGTTTGAAAAATTTCAAAATTTTAGAAGGGGTTTGGGGGGATCAAAGTTATTAAAATCATAATTTCAGATCTTTTATTATTATGACAATAGTGCTTTTATTATTTACTAAGAAAGGGTTTGAAAAAATTCGAAATTTTAGTAGGTGCTTGGGGGATCAAAGTTATTAAATTACGATTTCTTCAAAACTACCGAACGGATTGGAATGAAATTTGGTATGTAGCTTCCTCTACGGCCATAGGTGCTCATTAAGAAAGGGTATGCAAAATTTCAAAATTTTAGAAGGGG
>JAGFPH010001684.1:128565-143672 GCA_018207615.1 Philaenus spumarius
TTTTATTATTTACTAAGAAAGGGTTTGAAAAAATTCGAAATTTTAGTGGGTGCTTGGGGGGATCAAAGTTATTAAATCACGATTTCTTCAAAACTACCGAACGGATTGGAATGAAATTTGGTATGTAGCTTCCTCTAGAGCAATAAGTGTTCACTAAAAAAGGGTTTTAAAAAATTGGAAATTTTAGGAGGGGTTTGGAGGGACCGAAGTTACTAAAATCATAATTTCAGATCTTTTATTATTATGACAATAGTGCTTTAATTATTTAAGATCTATATATATATATATATATATATATATATATATATATATATAAGCCAAATACCACTCACTGACTGAACACTAAAAAATAATACAATTACGTTAACTGAAAATACCAACCACCACGGGCAACGCCGTACGGGTCAGCTAGTTATAAATACAACATAACATATGTTTTTAGAAGGTTCTATTGGGGGTTGGCGTGCAGAGCATGCAGAGGTCTCCCTAGTCTGTTTTTATAAAACAAGAAGTCCTGACTGACTGACTGAAACAGCGACTGGTGAGCGAAGAGATCAGGCGGCTGAGCTCTCTAGTATAATTTTATATATATATATACACGATTTTTAATGACACCCCAAACCGTGGTCTGGGGACTATGATCGGTGCTCATTGACTACTTCCGACCTTAGGTCTCACACTGTGTCACTGCAATAGCTCATCTTCCCTATGATATCCGCTGGTAATAATATTTTGGATATAAGTTATAATCAGTTCCCTCTGCTTGCTCCTGCCTGCGTGAGAAGTATGTTGGAATAATAATAATAGTAAAAGTAATAATTTTTAAGATGTTGGTATGTTTTGTGTGCAAGTGTAGTCGTTTATTAAATCTTCGTGACCGGCTCTTGGCATTGTAACTTGAACATTTGCTACCAACATTACGAAAGAAAAACTCCTCACGCGTAGCCTTCATAGTGTATTTGTTTGTTTGACGGTTTTGTATTTCCACAGTGAATATCGCTATAGCTTTGCCCCACAGGATACAATTTTAGTGAAATAAGGTTGTTCTAGTTGTGTGACGAGGTTTGTTTGGTTCGAATTTAATAAACTTCTACTAATTTAAAAAAATGTTGAGCCATGTCATATTATAGAGAACTAGAGGGCTCCGCCCCTTGCTAGCTTCGCTCACTGGGCCCCGCGGCGACTCACGGCGTAACGAATGCAAACAGACTATTGTATACTCTAATATTATCACGGGAATGACGATTAAGGTAGTTTATTTTTATAATATAGAAGAGAGACAATTTTCAAGTTATAAAACGTGACAGGCCCTACGGTAAAGTAATATTTTCAAACTGGTCGATAGGTCTAATAAATAATAAAGTTGGCATAATTTTTTGTGTTAAGCGTTTGAATTATGTTATAGTAGGTTAATTCCTTTTCTTTGTTTGTGTTTGCTATTACCTAACCTAAAAAAATGGTTGTGACGAAAAAGTACCTGATTCTAAATTTGCCAATTTGGTTACTATGGTAATACAATTTAATCCAAACGCTTTCAAGAAACGTGTGTTAGTTCAGTATAGGCCTAACCTAAATTGTGTTAAGCTTATTATCCAAACCAGCTGTTTATTTATAATATGTAACAACGGATGTTTGAATTGAATTAAAATAAAGTAAGCATTTTTCGTTTGTTTACTTTTTATTTTGTTAACCTAACCTAAAAAAGCTGTTGGTTGTGAAGAATAACTGATTTTAAATTTGCTATGTTAGTTACTGTGGTAATGCATGTAAATGCATTCAACAAACATTTGTTGCTGAGCTTTTGCTCCGAATCAGCTGTTTATCTGTTATAGGGCGGGGAGTGAACCAAATAAACTGTGTTATTTTTATGATTTAATATTAAAATTTTGCAAAATCTTTTCTTAATGTTCGTCTATGACGTTAAATCCTAATATTTATATCTTTATGTATTTTTTTTTTTTGCTAAACGTTGATTTTATGTCAGTCAGTCAAGACAAAGCCGCTTATATATTTATTACTAGGGGAGACCCTTGCTTGCTTTGCACGCCAACCCCGTTGGAACTTTTTATACACAGATGCTATGTTTGAGCTATGTTCATAGCTAAGATGGTAAATAATGTCAAATGTTCAAATCAAATTATTTCGTATATTTTATAACATAAGTTTAAAAGAACCAGCAAGGCTCAGGTCTATGCACTTAAACAAAAACCTAACCTAATAGTTAGAAATACAAATAATTGTTTCAAAGTTTGAAATCAGCTCTTAATGCGGAAGTATTATATCAAACAGCGATTGCTATATCAACAATAAACATATTTATTTATAATTTACTATGGCGCTTCCATTGCCGTTAAATATTTAGTATAGTTTGTGTTTTTTTTAAGTCTATCAAAGGCATTGTTTTTCAAAATGTATATAAAAACTCCCATGTATTAAAATGAAACTTAGTGTCAAAATTTCAAAGTAATTTCGGAGATTTAAGATTTTCAACAAACGATCATTTACATTTTTATTTCTATAGACATAGATGTAAAAGTTTATGGCGTTAAAACGTAAAACAGCCAGATTATTTGAAATACTGATGTATTCTTCATATACTTGTTTGTAGTTCTTTAAACTTGTTTGTATAGTTATGGCGAATGTTTGCACGTTCCCGTGTCAAAAGCGAGCAGAATTTATTTGAATAGCGGGATAAATATAGGCTACCGGAATTATGACGGAAACAAATAAAATACCGTATAGCGCCGATCTCGTCAATCATCGGCGGCAGCTTATTTGCTCATCAGCGGGTGTCCGCCGTCCGATCGAGATGAAATGTTTGTTACAAACGCGAAATTAATCACCGATTGGCGCCAAAACAAGTAAACCCATTCATGTTTGGTCTGTCTGCATATTTCCCGTCAAGAAAGACATAACAACAGGCCGAGAGGGACTTTGAAGCGTTTTTAGCGCATTTCCAACAAATCTTTGACCGCTTTATCGCCGTCCATTCAAAGTTTAAACCAAACACGACCAATTGGAATAATCCGTTTGAAATCATACTTGTTGATTTTGTGTATGAATAAATATTTTTTTTTAAATAATAATACAAGTGGACGAGTGGACCTGGCAAAACTTCAATATTGCTTGCTTTAATTTTAAGTGTGGTTATCCCATTTCATCCATTTCACTTAAGTAAACGAATTGCAAATTTTTTTAAATATTAATTAAGAATAATATTAAATAATTTTAGATTTACAGTTTGTTGGAATTTAGTGCAATTTATTTTTGTTGTATAAGGGTAGCTACACCATTTAAATCTCTTGTTTGTAGTGACCATCTTCTCTAAAAACATCCTGGTGCTAACATGTGTAAATTGTGAAATTTTCGTAAAATTAGTTCAGTAAATTTTGAGAATATAGAAAAATTAAGTGGATTATTAGTTAGTTTTAAGGGTAGTTATTCCATTTCATCACATTGACTTAAGTAATCAAATTCAAAATAGTTTTATACATCTCTTAAAATAATATTACATAATTTTAGCTTTATAGCTTGTAGGAAGTTTAATTTATATTTATTGTATTATGGTAGCCTATAGGGGTAGCAACTCCATTACAACCCCTTTCCAATTATGAGTCCAAACCACTCAAACACACACAAAATTTCATCAAAATTGGTCCAGCAGTTTAAGATGAGTTCAGTGACATATAAACGAACAGAAATTTATATCTGTACTAATATTATAAAGAGGTAAAGTTTGTTTTTTTGTTTGTTTGTTTGTTTGTGTGCATATAGGGGGTAATCTCTGGAACTACTGAACCGATTGAAAAAATAGTTTTACTAATAAAAAGCTACACTATCCCTGAGTAACATAGGCTATAATTCATTTCGATAAAAACCTTTTTTTATTTCAATATTTGTAAATTTAGTCGGAAAAAAATCTTAGGTTAGGCCTAGAATGATAAACCATCACATGTATTTACATTTATTACCACAGCAATCAATTGAATAAAATAACATAATATAGCTGTTTGCTCCAGTATTTCCAATAACAGCTGATTTCAAAATTTAAAGCAATTATTTTTGTATTTCTAGCTTTTTGTATAGGGTTTTAAAGTACATAGACCTGAGCCATGCTGGTTCTTTTAACCGTTATTATAACTGCTGTTATAAAATATAAGAAATAATTTGATTTGAACATTTAATATTATTTACCATCTTAGTTTTGAAGTTATTATTAATCCTACACCTTTATTATAAATAAAACATATGTTTTTAGAAGGATCCATTGGGGGTTGGCGTGCGGAGCACACAGGGTTCCTCCCTAGTAATATATAAAGATATTCTTCTTATATATAAGTAAAACATTGTGCATAAAGTATAAACTACGTCAAATTATTAACGAATTCCCATAGGAAAGATGAGCTATTGCAGTGTCTCTTATGGTGAGACATAAGGTCAATAAGCACCGAACATGGTACCCAGAATACGTTTTGGGGGTCATTAAAATTTGTATATCTATATATTATTTTACGTGTTCGCACTCTAACTGCCGCATTTTACGTCCGATTTGATCAAAGGTGCACAGTTTAGTTCCCTAAGACACTCGGACGAGTTCGTTATCCAAAAAGTCAAAAAACTTGGAGCACGTTTTGTGACCAAAAGTAAATTTAGTTTTTTAATTTTTCGCACTAGAATAAAACCTTTTTTGGGTTTTATCTAAAAAATAAATTTAGGAGACTAGTGGACCCGGCAATGCTTCGCCATTAGTGAGTGTATTGAAAAATTAATTTTGATGTGATTTTTGGTTAAAATAAGATTCTTATGATCAGGGCAGGTGGTAGAGCTCGTACTAAACATAGGCTACGGGTGTTCAATGTTAATGTAACTTATTTTATGGGTGTTTAATGTTAATGTAACTTATTTTGTGGGTGTTTAATGTTAATGTAACTTATTTTATGGGCGTTTAATGTTAATGTAACATATTTAATTTGAGTAGCTATCCTATTTTTATTATTATTTAATTTTAATATTATTATCCCATTTCGTTACCTTGACATAAGTAGACTAATTTTGCAAACGGGTTTTAATAACACTTAAGAATAATATTAGGCTACACAATTTTAGTTTTATAGATTGTAGGAAGTTACTTCAATTTATATTTATTGTATATGGGTAGCAACTCCCATTTCAACTGTAATGTCTAAACACTCCTGGAATTAATATGGATAAACTTTGAAATATTTAGTGAAATCGGACGAATAGTTTTTGAGTCTATAGAGGACAAAGAAGCAAACACTAATTTTTATATAGAGAGATTATTCTGCACATTTTGTTTTTTTCACGATCTTTAAGCCCGTCAGGTCCCCCCAAAACGTAAAATACCCTACACAAATCCACTTGGGGGATCCGCGAGTTTCTCCGTTGCGAACACGTTCAGCTATTCAGTGCCACCGTGAGTAGACCATTTTCCCAAATAGTTCATTGAAAAATAAAACATAATTTGGAAATTCAGCATATAAACTTAAACCTACGTTAGCAGTTTGGCAGCACGATCGAATTATTCCATTTCCAATCGGGAGAGGCGAGCACGCATCGTGGTTGGCGTGCTGAGCAAGCAGTGGTCTTTGCTAATGCATAACAAATGTCAAACGTAAAGTTAAATCAGTTTTTAATTTAACTTTTTGATCCAACAGGATCAACAATGAACAGGATATAAAATGAAACGACTTCTCCAGTAATGCTATATTTTTTCATTAATCAAGTTATAAGGTGTCGAACATGTCATAAAGCTTTAACAAAGGCATATAGTATACATAAAGCTTTACTTCAACCAGACTGGAAAGTCCCCATGCTCTATTTGATTAGAGTACGACCCTCCAAGAGCCCCCACAAGAGTCGGTCACGGTCCATGCCGCTTCATGGTCTGTCACTTCGCAGCCGCCATCTTGTGTTGTGATACAATTTATGTACCCCGGATAAGTAGTAGGTTGGGCTACCATACAAGTTAACCACGCTTATATCTGTGAAGTACAACTGACGGAATTGCGAAGAGAAATACAATAACGATGAGTTTGTCTCTGACTGCGTAACGTCTGAAAGGTAGGACTATACAAGTGTCTGTCCGTCCTTGTGTGACCGTCTCGTTGTTTCAAGTTCACAGCTGGTTTTGGTAAACCGCAGGATTGAAACATTGTGTAAGGATACATGAAAAGTAAGGACATTGCACCTATCCCATCGGGTTTTGAATTGTAAACAAGTAATTTGAAATGTATTTTAATTTGACACATCTGTTGCAGGATAACAAAATCTGCTCCCCTCGTGTAACTGTAGATAGCATGAGCGTTTAAAACTAAAAATATATATATATATATAAAAGCGAAATACCACTCACTCACTGACTCACTCGTCACGATTTCTCAAAAACTACCGAACGGATTGAAATTAAATTTGGTATGTAGCTTCCTCTAGGGCCATAGGTGCTTACTAAGAAAGGGTTTGAAAAAGTTCGAAATTTTAGGGGGGTGTGAGGGGATTAAAGTGATTAAATCACGATTTCTTCAAAACAACTGAACGGATTGGAATGAAATTTGGTATGTAGCTTCCTCTAGGGCCATAAGTGTTCACTAAGAAAGGGTTTCGACAAATTCGAAATTTTAGGGGGGTTTGGGCGGATCAAAGTTATTAAATCACGATTTCTTCAAAACTACCGAACGGATTGGAATGAAATTTGGTATGTAGCTTTCTCTAGGGCCTTACGTGCTCACTAAGAATGGGTATGAAAAATTTCGAAATTTTAGGAGGGGTTTGGGGGGATCAAAGTTACTAAAATCATAATTTCAGATCTTTTATTATTATGACAATAGTGCTTTTATTATTTAAGATCTATATATATATAAAAGCCAAATACCACTCACTGACTGAACACTTAAAAATAATACAATCACGTTAAAAAGACTGAAAATACCAACCACCACGGGCAACGCCGTACGGGTCAGCTAGTGTTGTATAATGATCACTTTAAGGGGCTCCGGAGCACCTAAATTTTTTTTTTTTCATTTTTTTGTTTTTTATTGCTTGTTATTGCCCTTTTATTTAGCTTTAAGACAAGCCTAAATTTATTATTATATCTCAACTCTAAGTGGGTAAAAATACGTTTTTTGGTTCGTATGTCACATGAGAATAAGACAAATTTTGTATCATATTCTTAATAATGTTATATAATTTATCCAATTTGAAAATAATTAAAATTGCCGCCTATGGTGGGAATTTTCATTTTGGTAGGGATAGTTAGCTTTTTCTGTAGTGCCAAACCTGATTATACAGTCTTTGTTGATATTTAGATGATGACAACCCTGAATATGGGGTTGGTATGTACTAAATATGTAAGTAAAGCTTTAAACGAGTTTTCCGGAAATCATATATTTTATTCACAAAAGGAACATTTTATCAAAATCTATCTAACATATTGATCTGAAATTTTCAGGGGTTGTTTAATGGAGTATACTACAGGTTTTAACGAGAGCATTTTGCAATATAAGTGCTAATTTCTAAGTTATGACTGAGAAATACGATAAAAACTGGTCAAAATTCTATTAATTTATAAAAATAATGACAAAATTTATTCAAATGCTTGTATTGCAAAACCCTCACGTTAAATTTTGTATTTAGGTTGTACTAACACACTGATAAAATTTTACTAATTTTGATCTAATAGTTTCTGAGAAAATGTTCCTTAAATATTGTATTTTTAACATTGCCGAGATAGTGCGCTCCGGAGCCCCTTAAAGTTTTGAAACTACACCAGAACAATCTAAATATATAATTTAAACTGTTAAGTCAATTTACTTGAAAGCTATCCACTCACTGTCTTTGTATTATATATTACTTGAGGGCCCTATGTTCGCTTCGCTCGCCAACCCCCGCATCAATTCGTGGCGAAGCAAATGTAAACATATTTTTGTGCAGAATGATATTTTCGCGGGAATGACGATTGATAAAGCAGAGATGTTTATGTATAGGCTTACTATATAGAAGAGAAGCAATTTCCAAGTTATAAAATATGATACGGTAAAGCAGTATTTCAAACTGGTCAGATAGGCCCAGTAAAAACAAAGTTGGCATAATTTTAATAGTGATATGTGTTTGAATTATGATATAGTAAACCTTTTTCGTTGTTTCTGTTTGCTAATAACTACTCAAAAAAAAAAAAAAAAAAAATTAAATAGTGTGCTTAAGACCACACGTTGGAAGTGATAACTTCTATGACCAATTTATATTTTTTTGTCCGTACTAATATTAGAGGAGGAAGAATAAGGATAAAATAATTTAAAACATTAATGACTTTGCTGACTTTGGTATTTAATATACATATAACACAAATATCATATATATATATATAGATACATACTATATCTCGAGCGGTGACGGTCGCGAGTTTGATGCTTTTTCCTCTCCCAATAAGAAGTGCTATGTAGTATATTCGCGTTGCGTACATACATATATATATATATATATAATACATACTATATCTCGAGTGGTAACGGTCGCGAATTCAATGCTTTTTCCCCAAGCAAAAAGTGCCCAACGCCGCTAAAGAAGTTTTCACTTCAAAAAACAGTTGGCTGTGAAGAATAGTTACTATATTCTAAATTTGCCAATTTGGTTGCTTTGGTAACAAATCGAAGCTCTTTCAAGAGAAGTGCGTTGGTTTAATACACTAAAATTGTATTTAGTTTTATCCTCCAAATCAGTTGTTTTATTTATAATAGGTAACAAAAGATGTTTAATTTATAATAGAGTGAACCTTTTTCGTCCATTTTTTTTCTCACTATACTATAGTATAGAGAAAGTATAGTGATCGCAAAAAATTCGATGTTGAGATTTTTGTGGAAATATCCGTTTTGGGACCCACTGAGTCCTAAAAAGTGTTTTTTACAAAATGTCTGTCTGTATGTCTGTATAACGTTAGAGATAAAACTATTCGATCGATTTCGAACAAATTTGCACGAAATATGTCAATTAGGCCTGCATAGATGCACGAAAAAGTGTTTTGAAATTTTTGAAAAATAACCCCCTTTTTTGGCCAAAAAACCTCCAAAAAATCAGTTATTATTTTTTTTATAAAAAACCGTTCTAACGATTTAGATAAAATTTGGCTTATTTATAGGCTTTAATCTACCCTACCATATGCAAAAAACTGCATCTTTCTAAAAATTCTCGTTTAGCTAATAATAATAACTGATTTTTGGCCCAAAAGAGGGTTGTTTTTAAAAAATTGTCAAAACCTTTTTTCGTGCATCTATACAGGCCTAATTGAGTGTTTGGTGCAAATTTGTTCGAAATCGATCGAATTGTTTTCTCTCTAGCTAATAATAATAATAATATTGATTAGTTAATCTCCTACTTTAATAAATCACCTCTCCTACCCCTCATACAATTATGAAGTCACAGTGAATCTGTTTAATAATTTAAATATGTTTGTGAGTAAGTATGTGCCAGTTCCTGGTACCGTTTATTTGTTGTTTATTTTGTTAACCTAACCTAAACAATATGGTTGTGAAAAATAATTCATTGATTCTAAATTTTCTAAGTTGGTTGCTACGGCAATGAATGTAAATGCATTCAACAGACGTGTGTTCATTCAGTATAGGCCACACCTAGAATTGTTCTACTAAATCAGCTGTTTTATCTATATGTTATAGGGCCTTGAATGAACCCCCTGTATATTGACCATTTTCAACCCTTACAATCAATATTTTGCAAGCATAGTGGCATGAAGTTACCATGCAAACTTTAACGCCCTAGCTATGATAGTTTTGGCTGTAGGCCTACGTTGATTATGAATCAGTCGGTCAGGGCTTCTTTTATATATAAAATTAATCTAAAGGTAGGAAAGTTTAATCTTAATGAAGTTGTTGGAAAAATTCTAAAAGTTTATGCCTAAAAAAAGTTTCAGCTTTGGTCTGACTGACATAGAATCAACTTAGAGCAAAAACTACTTGAGATACAAATGGAAAGGTATCGATGAAGGTATCGAGATACTTCAATCGATGAAAATAAAAAAATTTAAAAAAATTGCCTGAACATCTAACTTACAGTCTCTAGATTCACAGTATGTTTACCAGCATTCAACATTCAATTAGTACAATGTGCTTAGGTTGGCAGGACTGCCTTTTTCCTCAAAAAAACGGTCGTGGTCAAGAAACATATCAGCTGGGTGTCCTGTAGTAAACTTATGCAAACATAATTATTTCATACTTATTTTTCATGAATGAATCAATAAATGAAACATTTGCCAGAAGAAAACATTTTTGGAAAAAATATTTCTTTTTCCGACTTAGTCAACGTTTAGGCCTAATGTTATTGCGAAGGGAAAATTAATACGTTATTTATTTTGATCGTCTTGCTAAACTAACATTTTCTAATTCGTGCGATTCGTGTATTATTATTATAGGCTACCAAAATTAGTACTTTATAATACGTATGTTTTTAATTGGTCGATGAAATGACAGCATATCGGTTTACATGAACAGAAAAAAATACTAATTTAATTTTACGTGTAGATATGCGTCCTCACAGCTTTAAAAATGGAGCACCTAATTAGTTGAGCTCGGCCCACTTTTATCGTTTCAAACTTGACTTTTTTATTTGATAAGTTGCAACCACCGCAGCCCTACGCAATAAATAAATCAGATACCTTACCATCGTACAGACAGACAGAAAGACGTGTCGCTTTTACGAGTTCCTTCCATATTAAGGCTTTACGCCATGTTTCGAGTGTAGGTGTGCATATATGTAGGCCTACGTCTGAGCGTTATGTCTGTTGCCACAGAAATGACATTTTATACAGCGGAAGTCAATTATTTACTTTGTACGTATATGTTTTGCCACATTTGTTTATCGTATAATAAAACCCACGCGTCAAAGTGAATTGTCTGTGTAGTGTATTACTTCCTCACTTTGTATATCAGACAAAGTTGGTGCCTTGCATTCATTTGCCAGGCTCAAAACTAGATTATTTATTTCATATTATTAAGTAATGGGGATGTATGTTGTTCAAAACCATATTGGGAGTGAAAATAAGATCACTTTTATTTAAAATTCAACTAATTTGAAAAATAATCTATATATATATATATATATATATAAACGGCATTGTCCTGTCAGACTGACTGACAGATTTAACGTAAAGCAAAAACGTATGAGGTGGTAGACCCACAATAAGAAAGGATTTTTCAAAATTTTAATTTAAAGACGTAAAATAGTGAACTTTCAGGGTTTCATTCCCAGCCGTATAGTAGATAAAACAGCTGATTCGTATCGAAAAATTAGGAAAACTTGTTGGATGCTTTACATTCACTACCATAACAACCAACTTAGCAAATTTAGAATTAGTTCATCATTCTTGACAACCAACAGCTTTTACTTTCTCCACCCTATACGTAGTATATGGAGAAAGTATTGTTTTCGTAAAAATGTTCGAATTTGAATTTTCAGTTGAATTATCTGTTTTGGTGCTCCCAGAACCCCAAAAAATTGTTTAGTGCAATTATCTGTGTTGGTGCTCCCTGAACCCAAAAATATTTTTAGTGGAATTTTTTGTTTTGGTGCTCCCTGAACTCAAAAAAGTGTTTTTAGAGTGGTGTCTGTCTGTCAGTCTGTATACACGACCAGAGAGGACACTATTGGTCCGATTTTCATGAAATTTGGTATGTAGGTACTAAACCCTAATATCTCCAGGCGTTTTTTTTCATTTTTTGGAATTTTTAATTTTTAAGGGTAATTTACCCCTAAAAACCCATAAAAAACGACAAAAATGCAAATTTCTCAAAAACGGCTCTAACGATTTTGATCAAATTTTCAGTATTTATAGTGCTTAGGATGCTAAACAAAATGACACCACCCGCTTTTATCAAAACTTCGGCGTTTTATAATTATGGGGAAATTTTAAAAAATAAACAAGTTTATGTTGTCAATCTAGCATCGCGGCGGCGGCCGCATGTGGTAGCACCATGGTAGCGATCACGGCCAGTAATCCAAAGGTCGCGCGATCGAATCCCGCCTAGGACAATAATTTTTTTATACGATTGACGTAGGTAGAATATTATTTTTTTGTTTTGTTCTAAAAAGTAATAAATAAAATGATTGAAAACAATATTATTTTGACTACAGTAAGTTGGGAGAAAGTTTGTGTCAGTTAACTGATACCGTTTATTTTGGGTTGGATTACCAAAATAAAAGCAAACAAAAATCAACGAAAAAGGCTTCCTGTATTATAATTCAATCATCTGGTGTTACATATTATATATAGAACAGCTAATTCGGATCAAAAACTGAATATAATTTTAGGTTAAGGGCTGGAAATGGTCAAAATACGGGGCTTTACTCTCAGCCCTATAACAGAGAAAACAGCCTATTGGAACCAGAAGCTTAGTAACACAATTCTACGTGTGGCATATATTGAACCAACAAGCGTTAGTGGAATCAATTTACATTCATTACCATATCAACCAACTTAGCCAATTTTTATTCAATTTATTATTTTTCACAGATTTTTTTAGGTCAGCAAACAAAATAAAAACAAACAGAAACCAAACTAAACGAAAAAGACTTACTGTATTATAATTAAAACACCTGTTGTTACATATTATAAATAAAACAGCTGATTCTGATCACAAGCTAACACGATTTTAGGTTAGGCCTATACTGGACCAACACACATTTCTTGAAAGCGTTTACATTTATAGCAACCTTCTTGGTAAACTTAGTATTACTTCATTTTTTTAACAGCGTGTTTAGCTTAGTTTTATATCGGTCTAATATATAAAAACAATTATCACTTACACAAAACATTTGCCCTACTTTTAACGTTTGTCTAAAGCCCGGTTCACACGCTACGATAAATTGTTACGAATCGATGCAATTTATCGCTGCGTGTAAACAGGACATTGTAGCGATTTATGGGAATTGGATTGGATGGTTGGAGCCGGCCGGCATCAATTTCTGCGAATCGTAACTATAAATTGGAACGTGTAAACAGTAGCACCCATTTATCGCTACGATTTGACTCAGTTTGCATGGGCCGTTCACCGAAAAATTTGTCGCACTAGTTCGTTGATTCCGTTTTACGTATTTTTTACCTTGTATTGTTTTTATTCAATTGATAGCAAGGCAGCTCAAATTCCTCGAGAGTTCTTGACTGAATTTATTGAATTATACCGGAGTTTTACCTACTTGTGACTCATTAAGAGCAAACAATACTCCGACTGGAATAAAAAGACCTTGCGTACATAGCGCTAATTCAAAAATACAATGAGCTTGATCCCTTGATAGACAGAAACACTGTTGTTAAGAACATTAATGCATTGCGTACGGTTTATAAGAAAGAACTATCAACAGTTAAATATTCGTCAATCAAGATTGGACAAGAAATCGTTGCATGTAAACAGTACTCACACTTTCGATTTATTGTAACGATAAATTGTAACAATCACATCGTTACGATTTATCGTAGAGTGTAAACCCGGCTTAATACTGAAAATATTATCATTTTTACCACCCCTCCAAAGTGAATGTAGACTTTTTGCAAAATCCTTAACAGCAAATAATTTGTATTCTGTAAAAACATTAAAACTTAAAAGGCTTTAATACATTTTTCTTTCAGAGAAAAGGGTTTTCTTGATTTTATCGTGAGTATTGCGGAATTACGTAGTTTGTTATGTTGGAAAGTTTAGTCAACAAGTGGAAAGTTTACAAAAGAGTCAGTGTTAAAATAAATGTATTTTAGTTTCAACAATATTAACAAGGGTGAAATCAGTAAAACGTATTTTAAGAAATTTTACCTTCTGATCACGCGCTCTTTAGACATATGGGCATGAAATCTTTGACAAAGATTTGTCAAAGAATACATATTACACCTGTCCAATTTCTTTAATCAACTTTGATATTAAATTAGATATATTTGTGGTTATGTTTCGGTTTATTGTAATATTTTTATTATTTTATTAACTATTATTACAGTTGATAGATCGCGATTCATATTATAACGGGTTAAGATTTCAAAAACTAATCTTAAAAAAACTTGTAAATACACTTTTACAATAAAGTAAACATAATGAAAGTCTTTTTAATGTTTTACAGAATTCATAAACTTAGGATATACTGCTAACTCCAAAATTACAGACTGCAAAACATTATTTGTAAACATTATTTCTTCTGAAGGTTTTTGCCTTACATCGCGATTTTTATAGGCTTTCGTGTGAATGTTCCACAAACAATATTCTTTTTCATAATGTAAAATTAAAGTTTTCATAGCTTCAACACTCCATGTCAATTTTGCCAACGTATTAAAAATATAAAAGTAAAGGAACAGAAAGAATATAATGAAAACAGAAAAAACTTATATTATTTTGAGGTTAGGAGGTTACCTAAAAAATGCATACTATAATATTTTAGTACTTTATTTTTATTCTTTTTTAAAAATCTTTGTCAAAGTTTACAACATGTTAAAGATTCATCAAAGTTTGATGAACGAATTATTTCATCAATAAGAATCGTCAAATTTCTTTGATGACAAATCTTTGAGCAAAGAATTTGACGTTTATTTGATAGTGTGATATGTACCTAAGATACTTGAAGCGCTGATTGTTTCGGTTTTTAAAACTATTTCCAAAATACTTTCTTATCGACATTTTCAAAGAATAACAGCTGACAGCGTATCAAGGACAGGTCGGTTATAAAGAACGACACAATTAAAACCGAAAACTACTAAACGCTCCGTCAATCCGGCCCTACGGGTAGGGTATGCGACCTATCCGGAATTTTGACTGTTTTACTGTCGAGTAAAATAAATAAATAACAATTTCAAAAAAGTTTTTATTCGGAAACAAAAATAAAATAAACACTTTGTCCGTAGATGGGACGTGTGATATTGTCCGGTTTTCGGGCATCGCGTGCGACTGTACCGGCCGTAAGAGTTTTTATCACCTTGTCTTAGAGCGAGATAAGATCTCGGAGTTCATACACGTCTTCGGACATTATGGTCCGTCGGGTCCGACTGCTAGACAAATTAGCCAACGGAAAGACACGATATTAGAACGGATTCAGGCTGTCATGCGATGGCAGTG
>JAGFPH010001684.1:152600-167146 GCA_018207615.1 Philaenus spumarius
AGTAGTAAAAAATAAAATGATTAAAAACAATATTATTTTGACTACAGTAAGTTGGGAGAAAGTTTGTGTCAGTTAACTGATACCGTTTATTATATTATAGAGATGTAACAACAAAAGTTTAAGTTTTTATTACAGTATGCGTTTTCGTAGATTTTTCTTTGTTTTTGCTTTTATTTTGTTAACCTAACCTAAACAAAACTGTTGGTTGTAAAGAATAATAAACTGATTCTAAATTTACTAAGTTGGTTGCTACGGTAGTGAATGTAAACAAACATGTGTTACCAAGCATTTTATTACAACATCAGTTTCGTGAGTTATGGCCTTGAGTTCATGGAAAAAGAATGTTCAGTTTTTCCCGAATTTGAAAATTTTCCGTGATACTTTTCCAATGTTTCTTCGGACTATTACGAACATTTTAAAACAAAAAATAGCCAAATTAGTCCAGCCGTTCTCAAGTGATGCGCTTTCCAGCGAACAGCGTTTCATTATTATTGTATAGATTATACATTTGAATCAACTGATGTTGTATCTGTTATTTTATTTTATTGGTTGCTATGGTAATGAATGTAAATGAATGTGGTAGTTCATCAGTCTAGAAATAACCTAAAATTATTTTGTGTTTTTAATTTTATTTGTGTATATTTTAATGTAGGTGCCTGCTATAGATAAATCCAACAAATCAAAGATTATCCGTTCTTAAGTTATAAGTGGTGTAACAAACCCGACTTTGTTTTATAAAATATATATTAGTAGCTGAAACGTACGGCGTTGCCCGTGGTGGTTGGTATTTTCAGTCTTTTTAACGTAATTGTATTCTTTTTAAGTGTTCAGTCAGTGAGTAGTATTTGGTTTTTATATCTATAGATCTTAAATAATAAAAGCACTATTGTCATAATAATAAAAGATATGAAATTATGATTTTAGTAACTTTGATTCCCCAAACCCCTCCTAAAATTTAGAAATTTTTCATACACTATCTTAGTGAGCACCTATAACCCTAGAGGAAGCTACATACCAAATTTAATTAAAATCCGTTCGGTAGTTTTGAAGAAATCGTGATTTAATAACTTTGATCCCCCCAAACCCCCCTAAAATTTCGAATTTTTTCAAACCCTTTCTTAGTAAGCACCTATGGCCCTAGAGGAAGCTACATACCAAATTTCATTCCAATCCGTTCGGTAGTTTTGAAGAAATCGTTTTTTAATAACTTTGATCCCCCAAAACCCCCCCAATAAAATTTCGAATTTTTTCAAACCCTTTCTTAGTGAACACCTTTGGCCATATAGGAAGCTACATACCAAATTTCATTTCAATCCGTTCTGTAGTTTTTGAGAAATAGTGATGAGTGAGTCAGTCAGTGAGTGAGTGATATTTCGCTTTTATATATATAGATATATTATATAGAATCTGTATTATTTGTTAATACATTTTAAAGACTTTGGATAAATATTTGGGACGTAATTTTGTATTTCATTACTTTCAACCGTAGAATACAAAGTAACTGAATTATTAATATCACTTTCGCTTATTTATAAAACCAGTTTTGGGAAGTATTTTTCTAGCAACACAAAAGATATACATGTAATTCAAATTATGTCAACAAACCATATCCGATGTTTATCCAACGTTGTGTACCAAACTGGGTTATACAGTGTCTTGTAATTTGTCTGTCTGTCTTCTATATAAAAAAAATCTCCGTCTCCTAATCAATTGTCATTTCAGTGAAAATATCATATTAGGGTATACAGTAGGCCTAATGTGTTTGCACTTATTTCGCTACAAGTCGCCGTGGGGATTGGTATATTTCCTCTAATGCTTATATAAAAGGAAGAGGGCTACAATCTAAATTAGTTGTGCATATCCTAAGAAATGGGAAAGATTTAATAACCGGAAAAATTTGTTGAAAAAATAATCTGCCAAAAAGAGAATACATTCTTGAAATATTCTCGGCACAACATTAATACCGACAAAGCTAATTTTACTATGTACCGACTTACTCGCCCCAAACTGAAATTTCTAACCGTAACCTTTAATTTATGAACTGTAAAGTGCGCCGTTTACTATTGGCCGTCGACCAGAAACTGATGACACTTTAATTTCGTCTGCAATTGCAACCAGAATTAATGAATCCGTTGTTCTAAATCCGGTACAATTGTGAGACGGTATTTAGTCTAAGATCTTGAAAAGTCGCTAAAGACGGCCGACTCTATTTCGGGCTTGTCCAACTTGGCTCGCGACCAGCTGACATAACTTTGCCTTTCTGCTGCGCTTTGTGACATTTACTTCGTCGTCGGTACAGCACGGGTCACGTGGTATGTGTTGAACACATTTTTCTGGCGTTTTAGACCCTGCGGTTTATTGAACCCTGCGTTGCTGCCGTTAGACCTACATTCGAGTACAAAGTATTTAATAAAATACAGTAATTGCTTCAGGATGCTTTTAAAATAGGTTTTATTTATTTTGAATATTTCGATACGAAAGATGCAAACTAATTGAAAATGTTCTTATTGGATTCTTTTACGTAGTGGAGGGATTTTTAGCGTACCATTCAGGAACGGATACAGGGGGAGGGGCATGGGATCATGACCCCCCAAAAAAAACATTTTTAAGTCCACATTTATATATATAACCCTACAAGTGCCAGACAACGCTATAGTGTCGTCTCAGCGCGCCGAACAAGTGGCAGACTGCACTATTGTAGGCTATTGTCTGATTGTATTGAATACTTCACCCACTAAAAATCGTCTAATCTCAATCAAACAAAACCCATTGCAAAGGAAATGTTTTAAACTTGAATGTTTGTATTTACAAATTTGTTCTAAAACATATATTTACATTTGTAATAATCGTTTTAAAATTGTAGTTGTTCAGCTGATACCGCGAGAGAAAACACAAAGAAAACTCACAAAACTTATCACTTTTCTAAGGCACATAATCGTTAGACAACAAAAAAAAGAAAGAAAAAAAGAAAGCGTCATTGTTTTAAAAAGAATACAAGGACATCTTAGGATTCGTCAAGATTTGAACTTTCTTACAATGCCTTTCAACCAGTCGTCACTCTTATAGTTTCTTAGATATGAAGTTTTCTGTTAACCGTTACGATTGGACGGTTTTTCAACCAATAAGCAAGCATATTTTGTAATCGATATATCTAGTACAAATCGATATTTGTACATTGATGTTTATACGGATTTTAGTGAAAATTCTATATTTTCGGTTCCTGTAAGGTAAACCTGATTATTTAGTGTTATAGGTCTTGTAAGAAAAATAGTAGTCAACCATTGCGCCGAGTGTCTTAGAACATTGTCTTACGGAGCGCACCGTCTAAAACTGTAGGCTACGACTTAAATAAGTGTGAGCGTTTGTGTTAGTGAAACAAAGTGGATCGTGTTGTGAAGTTATTGATTTTATTACTATTAACTCTTTGATGATTAGTGTTGCTCTTTCAAGACCATATTTATGGCCTAGAAATGCATTACAAAACTATTTCATAGAGTTTATATTTTTTTTAATTCCCCAGACCTCGGGGTAATGGTTTTTCGATTTCTTATGACCCCCTCCCACCCCAAGAAAATCCTGTATCCGCCCCTGGTCCCATTGTCTAACTTGAGTCACGGGTTGCCGGAATACTACCCCCCGGAAAACTACCCCCTCAAGCAGGTTCCTACGTCATTTTGACGTCAGAGATCGGGGGGGCAGTTTTCCAGTCACGCACACTCAAGTTTCGATATAATTAGAATAAAAAAAAAACTAGAGGACTAACCTAAACTGTTTAGTCACAGTATGTTGCCGATAACAGTATAATTGTGAGAACCTGCTTGGGGGGATAGTTTTCCGGGGGTAGTATTCCGCATCCCCTGAGTTCCGCATCCTTACCGTTCCTTCGCTTTACTAATTTTACCTGCTCCAAGTTCCGGGCCTAACACCAATGAATACTTTAAGTATTCATTGCTAACACTGTCCACATGTTCGCACTACTTTCGTTATAACAGCACCGTTAGACAATGGCACGCCAAAACATCCCTAAGCGATGTAGAAAAAAATCCCTCTTCTATTGTTAAAAAATTCAATAAACAATTTTCGATAAGTTTGCATTTTTTATCGAAATATTCAAAATCATTACAACCTGTTTTTAATTCAGCTCGAGGCAAGTGTTGTATTCAATAAGCATTCTTACGTACCTACACTGTTGTACTAGTGAGCACAGACTTAAATTCGTCAAAGTAATGCCAACAAGAAAAAGTAACCATTTGAAACCTTGAGGTACTCCGCGCATAAACACCTCCCAACGGGACGTTCCTTCGGTGTTCGAACAGTTCGCTTTAGCTATTGAGGCAGCTAGCTGAAATCGAACCGATTTATGACTCGGAAATATTCTCTAGGTCACACGTTGTCTCCCTCGGTCAATGTCAGTCAGTGTTATTTATTAAATAAGTAAGATTATTTAACCCTTTCCACTCGAATTACTGGGAACCTAGTGTTGCTATCAGGTCAGATTAATTTTGAGCGAATATTGCGCTGTAACATGTTTACTAAAAAAAAAAAGTATTTCTGTCAGTTCTAAAAGGCTGATTTTTTTCTAGTTTCTTCTATGACTAAAGTATAGATTGCTATAAAAAAAACATGTATTTTTATTTTCAAGTATATGTTTTTAATTTTTATTTATTGAAAAAAATATAAATTTGTAACAAAAAACCGGAATAAACAAAGAATTTTGGAAAACTTTTCAATGGGAATACCTATATTTGTTGCTTATTTTTTGTTGTCTATATCATTATAAACAAAATTAAGTGGTTTACATATGTTTTAGACACAATAATAAATTAATAAAAATTATAATTGAAAAACAAGTTTTTTTGTAAAAAATTAGTTTTTATGAAAACAATTAGTTTTGACACTAACTTGTACAAAATTGACTCAACTATTTATTATATTGATTAACAACAGTATTATGTTGATCAAAACTAGTAAGAAAAACTTTTTTCAGAACTGATTGGTAATATTTTAATCACTCAGGTTCGAAACAAAAGTTCCGTCGCCACTAACTTCATTTTGTAACAAACTGCCGTCGTCTTCGTTCATTTTATTTCACAACAATCATTATTATTATAAAAAGAACAATATTCAAAAATAAACTGTGAAATTACACACGATAACCTAGTACAACAAAACTAAACAACGCGTAAGCTCACTAAAACGCTGCGTAGTAAGTAGGAACCAAACAACGGCGAGAGCAGACAGCTGTTTACAGACCGGCCAAAGACGGCAAATGTTACATTTTCTAAGATTTATTTACCACAGAAACTGAACTCAAATGGTCCTAAAAAAATTCCACCATTAGCAGCACATCTCAAACTTCAACAATAGCGGTCATCAAAGTAACTACGTCTGTTCAAATGCAATCAAAGAACGTTATCATAGCAAGTTCGGGGCTCGCCCGACATAGGGGTTCGTGCGGATTAGTAGGGTACGGGAAAGCCCCGACACTCGAGTGGAAAGGGTTTTAAGAGTTTTGACAAATAAAAAAAATTAATAAAAAAAAAACAAACAAAATAAAAGCGAAAAACAGATCTATCGGTCACGTGATATTAAAGACACGTCAGATTCAAAATGCCTTTACTTATAAAATTTAGCGCTCATTATAAAATATTGACGAGACGCCTTGACAGTTCGGTGCAAAGTTAGGTTAGGTTACCCCGTACACGAAGACCGAGGAGACGTGTGCCCAAGTGTTTGCGGAGAATATATCCGGATCATAAATCAGACCGACCTCTGGTAGCCGCCATCGATGTATAAACACACACATCGATGGTAGCCGCCTCAAGGGCTGTGACGACGTGTCACAATTTGTTGGAGTGTGACGAAATGTCACCGAAAGAGACTCGCTGCTCCCTCTCTTTCTCAGACAGATAGGGTTTGACCCATGCAATGCAAGGAAGGGTTAAGCCAAGTTTTTGTAATTTTATTAGGAACACATAATAACTGGCTGACCCGTGGGAAACTTTCGCAAGTTAGGAGTACTTCCCTGATTTAAGGGTCGGCTCTAGATGTCGGCCATGTTGGCTGACACTCCATAAGACCAATTTTAAATTAAAATCCAAATTTTTCCTTTATTTTTGATCGGAAAACTATAAACTATATGTCATTTTAAAGCTATGGTCAATATGCATGCAAATTAGCTTTTTAAAACCTAAGAAAAATATTTTGTTTAATATTTATTAACAATTTAAAACATTGATTTTTAATATTAACTTCCCGCTAAGAAAATTGAAAATTTTCTAAAATCGGGAAGTTATTGGTTTCACCCCGTTTTTCGAAAATCGAGTATTCATCAGATCTCGACGTTTTGAGGTCCTAGGAATCTTCCCTGACAACTCCCGAGAGGGTGTCACCCTGTCTGTATGTATGTGTGTGTGTGTATGTAAGTATGTGACCCACTTATAACTTTTGAACGGCTTAACCGATTGGATCCTACCAAACGGCGTTCTAAAGAGTTCCATCAAACTTAGATTTCCTGAAAATTTCAACTAATTCGGACCGGTAGGTTCTGAAAAATTTCGAAAAAACTAAGAAATACATTTTTTTCAAATCAGGTTTTTTTGAACATAACTTTTAAACGGCTTTACCGATCAATTCCAAAATCTAATCAGCTTTTAACCTTGAAAAGCGACGTCGATCGCTACCAGTCCGGTCAAAATCGGTTAATTCGTTCGTGAGATATCGTGAACGAAAGAAAATCATAAAAGGTGTTTTTTCTCAATTTCTCCGAAATTTTTCATCAGAAAAATTTTTGTTGTCGATTCTTTCAACGGACTCGAAAAACTGCATCGATTGCCGCAAATCGCATAAAAATCGGTTGATTCATTCAAAAGTTATGGCAGCTCAAAATTTCCAAAAATAGTGTTTGTTGTAATTAAACTTAGCGGGAAGTTACATGGATGGCCTTTAGGGTCAACCGTTTTCCAAATTTGTTTTATGTTGTTACTATTAATTATAGCGAAAAACTACCAAGCCATTCGCCTGAAGAATTTCGACTCCAAGATTTTGGTATTTTTTTTTAAACGCTATTTGAACAATTGCGGGTTTTAAATGGATTTAGGCTGAGCAATGCCCGTGTAACCTACCGCCGCTATAGGGTGATTTTAAATAATTTTTACGTTGTAACTATTAATTATAGCGAAAAATTACCAAGCCATTCGGATGAAGAATTTTGTCCCCAAGAGTTTTTTGGTATTTAAAAAAACGCTATTTTAATAATTGCGGGTTTTAAATGGATTTAGGATGAGCAATGTCCGCGTAACCTACCGCTGCTATAGGGAGTCGCAGGTTGATTTCTGTTTTACTAGAGCCGACCCTTAATACTCTGATTTACTTTGGTTTAAAAAAACAGTTTATAACTGCAGTATTTATAACACTTTACGTTGATTTAATTTGATGGATTTGCGTGATAGGTTACACTTGCATATAGAATGTAAAACCATCTAACAGCTGTCATGTTAGTTAAACAGATTGTTAATAGATTGCGCCTTTCGTTAGGAACCATACGCAAGTTGTTTTAATCAATTTTTGTAACGAAAAAATTAATTTTAAGCTGTTTTTTCATCAATAGCGGTTAACACGAGCTTTAAAATTATGTTTGAATCATTAATTTTGATGAAGACTTAAGGTAGATTATGGTATTGCCACAAAAAACACCTTTAAGAAGTAACATCTAAGGATTGACACAATCAAAGGCTTTATTAATAACTACACAAAACTTAAGCTAAAAGTTGTAGGCTAAACATAGTTGTTGAATGTATTACGGCTGATGGACGAATAAATCAAACAGTACAACCTCTAGTTACACTAGTTTGTACACAATATTACTACAGATCAAGGGTTTCACTGCAGCCTCGCCATTGTCACGTAGTGCGGCAGGCGGCAGAGTTTCTTGAATCAACTCGTTGTTTGCATTGGCCGTGTTTACTAAATGTTGATTGTGGAAGTTACAGTTACGCCGAGATAGAGTTACACGGTTTTATTTCTGTCTATAGTGACGTCACGGAACATCTGCTTTGAGTCTATTAATCACTAGACGATAGACACTTGTGCAGCCCACCGCCACGATACGAAGCGTCATGATTTGCGATCTCACACGTGTTATCTGTGTATGACCTACGTATGCTATACAATTATTTTTGTACTAGTAAACCCCCGTGAAAAATCACAGGCAGATTAATTAGATACACATCAGAAATACAAAATTAAAAAAAACACTATTTAAAAACAACAGAGTTAATCTAGTCCCACCTACGCTGACGGAGATTTTTAACTCGGTAATTGTGCACAATTTGGCCTAATTATAACGGTTATAAAACTGTAGACTTATAACTAAAGACGACTTATATTGATTAAAGTTGTAAACATAAACCCAAAGGTGTAATCTATGCTAAGTTTTTTTTTGGCAGATGATGGGTGAACTCTGCTGTTATATTATACAAGAAATTATAATGATTGAAGTTGTAACATAACCTCAAAGTATAACCTATGCTGGGTTTGTTTAAGTAATACAGATGATGGGTTTAATCAGCTGTTATAGTATAAGTTACTCACGTACGTACGCTCGTACACTCGCTTTTATAGGAGTTGATTTTTACACTTATTCCGTAAACAATGTTTTTAACGGGGAAATTATCTTCAGTTCTATTAAACCCGACGTATATAAAGGTATAATAATGAGTTTATTATACTCTATACACAATAAATCGAAAGTGTGAGTACTGTTTATATGCAACGATTTCTTGTCCAATCTTCATTGACGAGTATGTAACTTTTGATAGTTCTTTCTTACTATAAACCGTACGCAATGCATTAATGTTTTTAACAACAGTGTTTCTGTCTGCCAACGGATAAAACTCATTGCATTTTTGAATTAGCGCTATGTACCCAAGGTCTTTTTTATTCCTGTCGGAGTATTCTTTGCTCTTAATGAGCCACAAGCAGGTAAAACTCCGATATAATTCAATAAATTCAGACAAGAACTCTCGAGGAATTTGAGCTGCCTTGCTATCAATTTAATAAAAAACAATACAAGGTAAAAAAACACGTAAAACGGAATCAACGAACTAGTGCGTCAACTTTTCTGGTGAACGGCCCGTGCAAACTGAGTCAAATCGTAGCGATAAATGGCCGCTACTGTTTACACGTTCCAATTTATCGTTACGATTCGCAGAAATTAATGCCGGCCAGCACCAACCATCCAATCCAATTCCAACTCCAATAAATCGTTACAATCTCCTGTTTACCCGCAACGATAAACTGTAAAGATTCGACTGTTACGATAAATTGTTACAATTTTTAAATTTTAAATTGTTACTTCAGTCTCCGTTCGAACGACTGTCACCGTGTACTTACTTCAAAATTTTAACGAAGCCTCGGATAATTGCTGTCCGAGAACCTGATGAAGCCTACTGTGATCGGCGAAACAGCGCTGTAGAGTTCATTTCCAAAGATGTCCTGTGAATATTACTTTTTTCAAGGCTGCAGAAATTGCTGAAGAAGTCTCCGTGGTTTTGGACACGTGTTATTACGGAAATCGTTCTTGAAACTCTACAGCAGTTTACACCAGACTAGGGACAGATCGCTAAAATAATGCTCCACGATAAAAAACCTTCTCTGGATTGGTAATTTTGTAGCGTTAACTAACCCGAGACAAGGATTTAGTGGCCTGGCAACAACCAACAGTGCATCAGCTGTCCGTAGGCCGTACCTAAAACGTTATTAATTCATAGAAGATATTTTATAACGGTTCAGGTGTTTACGGGCGGAAGTTAACGGAGGACGTAATGCTTCCATTTAATTTGACGGCGTGTGATGTTGTTTGTTTTTTTACGCTTTGAAACGGATTAATCGTTTCACGGAGGATAAATTTCTTAATTGGTCACCAGAATGAGTCAATATTTAAAAATACAGTTTAAATTTCTGTGGTCAGCATTACATTACTAGTGAATTCGTTTACGTGTTCTAACCGTTGTTGTCTGACGCTTGTGAGTCTTCTCATTTTCTTAACATTTTGTCTTTATTCGGTTTTACAATTTGGGTAAATATTTTTAATTATAATTTGTAATTTTCTAAGTATTTTTGTTACAATAAATAGAGGGCGAATTCATTTTTTGTGGTACCAAATTTCACCCCCCCCCCCCCCCTCCCAATATGAATAGTATTTGTTTTATGTATGTAGACTCTATGTATATATACAGAGTGTTCACAAAGTCCCTTTAACCCCATTTATTATTTTTGTTATTGAAAATAAGTTGACAAAACTTTGTATATATCTTGTGTTGCATAACAGGACAAGTTTGTTGACATATTTGAACCTTTACGATTTTAGGGGTGAGGGGGTACGGGAGTAAACAATTTCAAATATAAAGGTACGACATGTACACCATTGAAAAGCTTATTAAAATAGAAACAGAATGGCGAAAAGTAGAGCTTAGTATCTTGCTTCTTTTCAAAGTAATGGACAATAAAAGTTCTGAAAAATGATATCCTATTACTTTAAATGAGCAATTCTTGTATCTATCTTTGTATCTTTGTATCTGTCGCGGATATCGAAAACGGCTCTAACGAATTCAAAGAAATTTTGTATTTAGGTGTAGTTTTGATTTTTAAGTACACCCATATAGTTGTATTTCGTGTAAAAATGCAATTTTTTGAGAAAATCTAATTTAAAAGTTGAAAAATTTTAACATAGGGACTTATGGGTTGCCATGTTGGTTACAAAATAACAAGGAAATAGTAAATAAAGCTATCAAAACAGCTGTTTATAAACAAGCCAATTTATACTGTTTTATTAGCTGTTCATTGAATAGTTTTGAATTACTGTAAAAAACAAGCTAATTTATACTGTTTTAGCATGTTGGAATTAGAATAAATTGGGCCTGATTTAACAATTGATTTTTATATTATATAACATTATATTATATAATATTATATATAACAGTAGATTGTATATTATTTTCCAGAACTTCGATTGACCATTACTTTGAAATTAAGCAAGACATTAAGATCTAGTTTGCGCAATTGTGTTTCTCTTTTAATAAGCTTTTCAATGGTGTATTACTTGATCTACCTTTATATTTGAAATTGTTAACCATCTACTCCCATCAAGCCCCCAAAATCATAGCGGGTCAAATATTTACAATAATGTGTCCTGTTATGCAACTCAAGGAATATACAAAGTTTTGTTATTTTCAGTAAAACAACTTATAAAGAGGGTTAAAGGGACTTTATGAACACTCTGTATAACTGACATTTAATATTTCAACTTAGATATTGGTTATTTATCATTATTTGGCGAGGGAACATTATTCAATAATCTTAATGTGCCGTTGACTCGTGTTAGTCAACCACTGAATGAATGAGTAAGCCACCAACAATCAGATGTACTGTATTTCATAGATAATCTATCGCGTATCGTGTACACTTTGCTCTCTACGACACGAACATGGTCTGATGGAAACTGTACAGGTTCTTGTTCGTGCGCGTAGATTTTACCTGAAGAGGTTTATGTGAAATATGATCAAAAAGCTGGGCAATCGCCTGTAACGCGAGTTGCATATCCGGTCGCAGCAAGGCCAGAAACTGTCTGAAGTATGGAGTGAGTCGTGTGAAAGCTAAAAGAAATTGTTGACCAATTTTAAATTTTACCGCACTTGGGTATTCCGTAAAAATGGTTCATCGATAGAATTCTAAATGATATTTTAAATTTTTTATGTCTATAACGGGCTGTTTATTTTTTGAGTAGATAGATAACTTTTTGTATTTTTTAAAGTAATAGGCTACTTCCTTTAGCGCGTTATGGACCAAATAATGGGAGTACATTTTTATTTTTATGGTGCGCGCACACAGGGTGACATCAAACTTCACATGTATGCGCGCGCACGTGTTTCGAGAAACAGGTTCTGTTGGTGGCAAATACTGATTTTTGTATTCTTAACAATCGCCTATAATCTTATAGGTTCTACCATGCTTAAGGGTCTGCTGTAGTGGCGGCCATCTTGGATTTGTATCCCATAAGAGCAATGTTAAATTTCAAACCATTTTATTTCGTTTACTTTTTATCATAAAATTGTTTGCAAGGTCTCATTTTAAGCACAGTCACAATACGCATCCGTCTTGCAATTTAAAATTTTGTTAATGCTTTTGATTTGTTTTGTAATTGACATTTTGTAAGGAACAAAGTTTGAATATTTTTCCTAACACAATAAAAAATGTATAATGAAAAATATTTTGCAAGCCAGATCCGAAATTTTATAAAGAATTTTCAGTTTTTTTTTCAACACTCAATTACAAAAGATAGACTTATAAAATGGTTTGAAATGAGGCAATGTCAAAGCGTTCAGCTGCAAGAAATTGCACTGTTTAGATATGGATATAGTGAGAAGCGGTTGCGTTTCCGGTTGCTTTCTCGTTTACTGGAGCAGACCCATGCTACGCCACATGCTTGGGAGACTTCAAGTGTAGCAGACTGGATGACGCATTTAGTCTCTGGACCAGTAAATAATATATAGATTTATGTATTGCAAAAAAATAGGTGTGTGGGCTGTCAATCAATCTTGCATTACAAACAACTCATCGACATTAATAACTACAACCATATATTAATCCTAAATTTGACTGACGTTTTAAATTTCATTTCACTCACGTTATAAATATTCTACAATTTGTTGTCTGTGATTTTATAAACAATCTATAAACAAGAATAGACTTAATCTAATAGAATATTTCATCACCAGTACCTGAAGTGGATGTTTTTGCCGAGCATATAAAAAAGAGATCAAGCACCAAACAGCACTTTAGGTACAAGTCATGAACGATACTTTTCATCATACTGCACTAGAATCACACGAACACTTAGTTAATTAATTTACTTTATTCATTTCTCTACAGATTTAAAACGCGGTTTAACCTATGCGCGACAGTGCTGCTATCAGTTGTGAAACAGCTTAACGTTTTGAAGTTACAGCTGTTGTAGTTTTAAAGTGCCGTAATTCATCGTTCACGTACAATACTTTTTGGTCCTAGTACCGTATTGAAAGAACTCAGCTGATTGTTGAATCAGCTGACCTTTTGAGTAAGTAGTAAAGAGACACTTTAAGGACGTAAGGCGTGCTTTAACAACATGGGTTTATAATGCAGAATGATACAAACACGATGATTTTCCTTGATTGAAATTGGGATTTCTTTCTTTGAAAAATAAAATAAAAATTGCAAGTAGAATGTATCCGAGTCAATTATTTGTGACGTAAAGGTTAACTACAACATATTTTTTTAACGAAAAATTACGCTTTGATGTTTTTTTTTTTAATTAGGTGAAATAAAAGTTGCAACATTTTCCTATGGAAATTCGATGGTAAAACAATTTGTTTAGGCCTGCTATCTAAAATGGACGGTCTGGTACACCCTGTATATATAGCTTACCCTGGTGGTAGTACGACTGTAATAGCTTCTGACCCGGATATTATTCCTCTCCTAAGTCCCATGGATACATAAATCGAGGACGCTAAGCAACAAACAAAACAATAGAAGGTGGTTTTTTTTCAAGATTACGCCAATAAACAAGCTATTGCATTTTGCCATACTATATTACAAATACAACTTACAGGTGGACTAAACCTTTCGAATTGCTTGGATTTTATTGTATGTAATGGCCTAGTAAGATTGTTATGTCTACGCCCGGAGGGAGAGGGGACGGAAGTGTCGAGCCTGCCCGAGTTTGTCTGTTTTTTATCTGGATAATCCTGTTTCTACTTCATGTTTTATTTTTACTTCTCCACGCAAGTGTCGTATTACACGGAGCACTATTAAGTAGCCAACCTAACCCTTCATGTTAAAGTGTCGTTTTATATAAACTAATTTTACAAATTTATTTCTCCTTCAAACTGTTATAAAAATGTCAATTACTGTTTTGTAGACCTGCTGATAATTTCACTCACATGAACTGTGCTCGTAGAGAGTAGAAACTAGGCTACGTAAAACAGCTGTTTTAGATTTTAAGCTATTGCAGTGACTCTTATGGTGTGACATAAGGTCGGGAGAAGTCAATGAGCACCGATCATGGTCCTAAGAACACGTTTTGGCGAGTCTTTAAAAATGTGATTTAATGTGTGTTCGCACTCTAGCGGACGCCTTTTTGTCCACACGTTTTGTTACACGCAAATTTGGTACACACGTTGGTTTTCTAAGTGGTTCGGACGAGTTCGTTAGCCAAAAACCAATAACAACCTGAATCGATTTTTTGACTGGAAGTAAATTTTGTTAGAGATTTTTCGCACTTGAATGAAACTTGTTTGGAATTTTATCTAAAAACATAAATATAGGAGGTTATTCTGCACATTTAATTTTTACACGACCTTATGCTCGTCTGAATCCCCTAAAAATCGATCAAAACGTAAAATAGCGTAAAAGTTCCCTAAAAGAAGCATAAAAAACGAGTTTGTCCGCTACGAGCGAAGTGAAGCAGACCATAATCGAGGGCGCAAGGTCAAGGTGCAAACTAGCAAATC
>JAGFPH010001684.1:167156-184236 GCA_018207615.1 Philaenus spumarius
CAATGTGCAAACTCGCAAAGCGAGTGTTCCCGTTACGAGCGAAGCGAAGCAGACCATAATCGAGGGCGCAAGGTCAATGTGCAAACTAGCAAATCACAGCCCATAACCCGAAGGCACAAGGTGCAAACTCGCAAAGCGAGTGTTCCCGCTACGAGCGAAGCGAAGCAGACCATAATCGAGGGCGCAAGGTCAATTTGCAAACTAGCAAATCACAGCCCATAACCCGAAGGCACAAGGTGCAAACTCGCAAAGCGAGTGTTCCCGCTACGAGCGAAGCGAAGCAGACCATAATCGAGGGCGCAAGGTCAATTTGCAAACTAGCAAATCACAGCCCATAACCCGAAGGCGCAAGGTGCAAACTCGCAAAGCGGAACGAAGTAGCGCTTGAGCCGGGGCAGGTGGCTGAGAATATTTCGTACTCGCAGGCCAATTTCCAATTTCATGAGTCGACTAATAGTTGTTACCCCTAATACAAATAAACTTAATTTTGGAAATTCGCTCAGCTCACTTCAGGGTTTCAGCTGCCTGATGGATTTATTCTACATATCTATCCTATTTTATATTACGTAATTTAAACTATCAAATGCCAAATATTTAGTAATAAAATAGGGCCTAAGTGAGTACATTTCAAATGATTTGGCCAAGTGTGAATAATTTATAAATCCACTGAATCAAAAGATGATATAGCTGGTTCGTTACTCCTATTTCAGTGTAGTTTAAAGACATACTCTGCTGAGACTAAATTAGTATTACCATAATATATTTAAAAATTTTTTGGTTTTTGACCAATTGTTATTGCAATGTTTGTATACGTCAAGACAGCGTCAAATTTTTTGAAAAAAATCTAAATACTTTACAATTATCCTGAACTTTTAAATGAAGCCAAAATTATAAACCTTTACTTTAACAAAATTAATTAATACTGAACGTTTTTCAGTTTATTAATATTTATATAAAAAGTACATCCAATATGGCCGTCGTGGAGTGATTGTGTTCCTTACGTTTAGTATATTTCCTTAGTAAAAATACAGCAACTTTTCAACCAAAATGAAAACGAACCAGCTTGTTTAAAATGAAAAATTGACAGTATGTGGGTCTTTTTAAAGTACAACCTCTTTCGTCAAACATAAATTGCACTTTATAAAAATGTATTGCTGCACTAATGTATTCACCTGTAACAAAACCACCAATGAGAACAAATTACAGCCCTTTGTCTTAATTTCGCGATTCTTGAAGTTATTGACGAGACGTTGCCACCCCTCGAGCACTCAACTCATCAACAGAACAAACAAGGGTTGCATCCCTCATCCCTCTCAACATATGCCGTAGCCCCTGTCCTGTCCCTGTCCCATCTTATGCACTCGCCTACTGTCTTTTCAATGGTTACCATATTGCTGTTGACAATATTATTATCTAACAAATACGTGAGCGGGGCTATATACAATCTGACTTGGATAGTGCTTCTACTTATATTTTAATAATTTAATGCTCTGCGGCATCTTTCGATTGGATTTAGAGATATGAATAATTTATTTCACATGAAAATTTTTGCAAGACCAGTTGGTGAAAAACAGGTGTTAAGTCAAATTCACAAAACTCAACTACATCATGACTACAAATCGTGCCTTTACTTATTGCATTAATCAAATATTTACAAAAGAAAAATAGAACAATTCAATAGCTATTTTAATCAGGAACAAACATGTCACTTTGTAAACTCATGAAAAAATAATGCCAAATTTATCTTCTTCTAGTTCCCATTATTTGACAAAATTTAAAAACTCCCTTGAGCTGAACATTTTCATCCAGATATTCCTGTACTGAGTGATACACATTTTGTGTCAAAGTCATTTTAATGCGGGTTTTAATTTAATATTTAATGTACATTTTTTAAATCGATGAACACATTTTTATAAGAACTTTTGAGTTTACCAAGGGTCATAAAAAGTTTTCATAAAGGCCGTGTTTAACGGGACCGGGTCATTACACATTTTGTATCGCCACATGTTTCTTTTTTTTCCGTTAAATTTGAGAATGTTTTCTATTTATATGTTATTTATGATGATTTTCAAGAATTCTGTTTAAAAAACTGTCTAGTAACTTATTGCCACGTTTTCTGAAGAAAATAAATTAAAACTTTTCACAACCAGCAGCTTTTTTAGGTTAGGATAAACAAATATTTTATATGTCAATATATTTTAAAGGTTTTTGTTATCCTAACTTAAAAAAGCTAACACGAACAAAAATCGAAGAAAAGGACTTACTCTACCATAACTCAAACATCCCTTGTTACATAATATAAATAAAACAGCTGATTTGCATAAATATCTTAAGACAATGTTATGTTAGGCGTATATTAACCTACTTGGCAAATTTAGAATCGGTTAATTCTAACAATCAACAACGTTTTCAGGTTAGGTTTATACAAAAATCCTGTAATTCACTCGCACAAACAACCTGGCGTTAGGATCTAGGTACAGTACCTCACTTCCATTGCCCTACAACGATGGAAGTGAGTTTGTCCTAATGAATCTTCATTTGAGTGAACATTTTAGACTGTAATTTGTTTCCATTTTGCTTCGGCGCGAGTCGCTGCAAGTGTCGCGGAGCCCCTAGTTAACTTATACGTCTGAAGGATGAAATCATTAAGGGTCTGCTGTAGTGGCGGCCATCTTGGATTTGTATCCCATAAGAGCAATGTTAAATTTCAAACCATTTATTTCGTTTAATTTTATCATAAAATTGTTTGCAAGGTCTCATTTTAAGCACAGTCACAGCATCCGTCTTGAAATTTACGTTTTTTAAATGTTTTTGATTTGCTATGTAATTGACATTTTGTAAATACAAAGTTTGAATTTTTTTCCTAACACAATAAAAAGTTAATAATGAAAAAAAATTTGTAAGCCAAATCCGAAATTTTATAAAGAATATTAAATTTTTTTTCAACACCATTTTTTACAAGAGATAGACTTATAAAATGGTTTGAAATGAGGCAATGTCAAAGCGTTCAGCTGCAAGATATTGCACTGTTTAGATAGGGATATAGTGAGAAGCGCTTTCGTTTCTGGTTGCTTTCTCGTTTACTGAAGCAGACCCTTAAGCCAATAAAGTGATTTGCTTATAATATGCGTCACGTGACCTTCGTTTTCGTTTTCGTTTGGGAAGTCTGCCCATCATCAGAATCTATATCCGTCGTTTATTCTGAGAACTTCAAAACATTCAGACAAAACATAGTATAGCAACACAACACATTTTTTAATTATTTTATTGTGTTTAATTATTGACCAGTATACTGGAATAAACATTTACTAACTGACCGTTTTGTACCCATTTATTTTAAAAACTAGACAGTTTTTGAATTTCTTTCGAGCTAAATTAAAGTCATTAGCTTATCTACGATTTACTTATAAACCGTATTACTTATGCTAATAGATCCCATAGATGGTTATTCGTATGGGAAATTCCCACCCATTCCAATCATTATTAATCCATTGTCTGATTTCGCTTCGGTGATATTTTTAATTACTATATTGTGTTTGCACTATACTATTTGGCGGTTTGCAGCGAAAGCCTTTAGTACTTTAAATCGCCCACTGAAATAGATTCATTAGGCCTATATTATAAATAACCATAATTAATGGAAGACCAAATATAATAATTCGACCAAGCAGCTGAACCGCTGACGTGAGTTAAGTGAATTTATAAAATTACGCTTATATGATTTTAGGGTTTCAACCAACTATTTGGGAAATTGATCTACTCACGAAGACGTTGAATAGCTGCCTTTGTGTACCAAATATATTAGCAGTGTTTGCACCTAAGCCTCCAGCTGCTAGTCACGCGCTGCTTCGTTCCACTCTAAAAACTCGCCTCGGGTTGTGGACTTCGCTTCGCTCGCAGCGTATAAACTTGTCCTAATTTTCCGCTATTTTACGTTTTCATCGATTTTGGGTGTCCAGACGGGTTATAATGACGTATAAAAAACAGACAATTTAATTTTTTTATTAAGCACTCGTACGAGCGACTTAGAAAAGCAACGTTTGTAACAAATTTGGACCAAATCGGACGTACACTGCGGCAGATAGAGTGCGAACACATCAAGACATACTTATAGGCCTATAAATATAGGTATATACAGAGTGGGTGAAAAGTCTGAGAACTCAGTATTCCGTATATAAGGAAAATTTGAAGGTAGATGTGATTGAGGAACCTGCTCTATGTAAAAATACTATTTTATTAAGATGTCAAACATTTGGTCCTCAATTTTCGATCCGCCATTTTGAATGTAACTTTTTTTAAATAGGAAAGTTGTCATATGATACGTCACTTCAATGTAGAATTTTAAGACAAAATCAGTGGTGAAAACCGCACATCCATATCTCAAACCGTTCTAAGCTATTTGCATTTATTTACTTTGAATCATGTCATGTATGTAGGCCTACAAATGAAATAAAGTAAGGCTACTTTAAACTTCTAACCTATAAAATTTTAATGATGAATAAAATTAAACATTATCAAACAATCAAATCATAAAGTATTCATTTATTGTACATCAATTTTAACAATAATAATAAAGTTCATTAAAAATCCCAACTTTATTAATTAAAGTAAATAAATGCAAATATCTTCAGAACGGTTTGAGATATGGATGTGCGGTTTTCACCATTGATTTTTTCTTAAAATTCTACATTGAAATGATGTATCACATGACCACTTTCCTATTTAAAAAAAGTTTAATTCAAAAAGGCGGATCCATGATGACGGACGAAATTTTTGACATCTTAATAAAATAGTATTTTTTACATAGAGTAGGTTCCTCAATCACGTCTACCTTCAAAATTGCTTTATATACGAAATATTAAACCGTTCTGTACATATATTATATGTAATGTTTAATTACACTTTAAACATGTTCTGGCAACCATAATCGCTGCTCATTGACCACTTAGGTCTCACTATAAGAGTCACTGCAATAGCTTATCTTTCCTATGGAAATTCACTAATGACAATAGTGTACGAGTGTTAACGTTATTCATATAGAAAGTAGAACCAGCGCAGTGACCGAATCCGTCCTTATACCAACATTTAGGAGATCAAATTCTCTGCTTACTTAGCTACTTTGTAATAGAAACTTAAATTTTCCCCGTCTTATTGCGTTTATTTCTCGCCTAAACACCACTCGTACGTTTTCCTTTCCAAAAAGCACTTCCGTCGTGTAAATCAACCAGGAAACGTTGAAACGTACCACAGAAAAACGAGAAGCAACTTATCAAACCGCCATTGCAATAAAATAGCAATCACAGATCGTGTGAGACAATATCGTGAGAGCTGAGCGAGCAATAAAATAAAACAATTTACACGTGAGAACCACGACCCACCCGCATACAGCTAGGCCTACTCGAATATCTGCAGTCAGTTGGGTTACCGAAAAACATTATGGGATTGTGTCGTTTCTGATGAATTAAAATGTAATAGAAACAAGGAGGACGACATGGGCAAACTTTGAGGTTACGTTAGTTTTCCAGCTGTATGCGCCATTGTGTTTCTTATTTTTTACTTAGTTCAACTTTGGAAGGAGATAAATACAATAATATACGATTTGTTAAACGAGTCTTGTACGCGACCCTTTACAATTTCAAAATGATTTCTCATTTTATTAGTTTTGGATAGTTTAAAATGTTACCTTTAGTATTTACTAATAATAATTTGATTCCCATTAAAACTAACAAAGTAGTTCTTAACAAATAATAATGATTTTATGTGAATAAAATAACATGCATTGCACAATTAACAAGCATTTGATATAGGAAAATTATTGGTTTTGTTAATTACAAAAAAAAGTTAAAGACAACGAAGTAAGTGTAACTTGGAAAGTTGTTAGAAATTATAAGACCTTTAAAATGATATGCTACTTGACATATGTTGCTATTTGAAAATTTTGAACAGTAGGCATTTACAAATTTCAAAAAGTCAAATGTTTTGACAAAAAACCTCTCCACGAGGCACATTGCAGTAAAGCTAATTTCATGAAGAGTAAGAAATTTGAATCGGAGTAAGGCTATGTGCATTGATAAAGAAAATACATGGTATTCAAAAAATATCGTTTTTTTTTCACAAAAATTGTCACCATTTTGGAATGGATAAAAAGAGTTATGTTGTCACTAAAATATTTCTCTATTATAGCGCTTTCAAAAAAAGTACAACATGACATGTTTAAATTTAAAAATTCTGAGATTTGAACTAGTGACCTTCAGTTTTTGGAACACCCTGTATCCAAAAAAGCTTAAAAATATTAACTTTTGTTCTTGGGGGTGGATTTAAATGGGAATAATTGTTTTCATCTTAAGCCGTTCGTCCGTGACCTGTTTGAGACTTCCTTTATATATTTGTAATCCAATCACATGTTGCGGTGATTTGTATAGTTTCCAAATTGTGGAAAATAAAAATATTATTACTATATTATTATAATATTAATTTCTATTACATTTATTTATCCATCATAATTAGTGTTAACAGTTTAGCGTTTCTACTTTTCTTCACGTTTACTCTACGTTTTACTTTCTCACTATACTATAGTACAGAGAAAGTATAGTGATCGCAAAAAAATCGATGTTGATATTTTTGTGGAAATATCCGTTTTGGGACCCCCTGAGTCCAAAAAATTGGTTTTTACAAAATGTATGTCTGTATGTATACAAAGCCAGAGAGAAAACTATTCGATCGATTTCAACCAAATTTGCACCAGACATGTCAAGTAGGGGTGTATAGATGCACGAAAAAGGGGTTTGAAAAACAACCCCCTTTTTTTCCAAAAAACCCCCAAATAATCAGTTATTATTTTTTAATAAAAAAAACCACTCTAAGGATTTTGATAAAATTTGGCTTATTTGTAGCCCTTAACGTACCCTACAATATGCAAAAAACTACATCTTTCTAAAAATTCTCGTTTAGCTAATAATAATAATAATAATAGATTTTTGGGGGTTTTTGGACATAAAGGGGGTTGTTTTTAAAAAAATTTCAAAACCTTTTTTCGTGATCTATACAGGCCTAATTGACGTGTTTGGTGCAAATTTATTCGAAATCGATCGAATAGTTTTATCTCTAGCTAATAATAATAATATTTATTAGTTAAACTATTAGTTTAAAATCACCTCTCCTACCCCTCCTACAATAATGAAGTCACTGTGAATCTGTTTAATAATTTAAATATGTTTGTGAGAAATTATGTACCAGTTTCTGTTACCGTTTATTTTCTACTAGGGGCTCTGCCCCTGGACGCTTCGCGTCCCAACACCGCCTCTGGTACCGTTTATTTAGCATTATGTTCGCTTGAAGTTGAAATCACTTTTCAGTTTTTGTACGTGAAATAAATCAATATCCCACATCCGTGATGAAGGTTTTGGTTTGGAACTGCAGGTGTTGGGTTCGAAGATAAGAGTGCCAAAAGACCAAAAGAGCGCTCGCACCAATATACTTCTTACGGGAAGTCGGCAAAGCACCTGGAAATCAAGAGCCAAAGAGACCGAGACATTCTAAAATATTCAAGGATGTCCGAAGTTGGTGTAGGACATTTTTTAACACTCACTTATCAATAGCCGTCCTGTATATTAAATAATATTATAATTTTTTTTTAATTATATATTTTAAATATTGCTATTCCAGTCAACGAATAGAGTAGAAATGGAAGGAACACAATTTTTTACTTTTCCACATTGTTTGGACTAGTTAGGAGGTCCTCTCCCGGGAGTTGAGCGCGGTGCAGGAGACCACATTGAAGGTTACTTTTTCGGGGTTTCGCTTATATCTCGAAATCTATGCGTCCTTGAGATAAGACAATTCTATACAAAATTAAATCTGACAAAATGTGCCACAAGATTGATTCTATACATTTTTTCGCTACCTCGCAAAGTTTTCGTGATAACTTTACGTTTTTTACATTATTTGACTAGCTCGTCCTTCGAAAATGTTACAAGACAGGACGATGTAGAGTATTAAATTCTATCATGAAAATATATTCGGTAGTTTCTTAATTTATCTTCAATCGTTTAAAAGTTAGAGCAATTTATATTTATGCGTTTTCTGAAGTTGTGCAGAAAAACTGAACTTTCGCTTTTTTGTTGGTGTTATTCCACTGCTCTAACTCTATTAATAAGCCCACATACTTTATTTGTACAATGTATTTATGTGGACAAATATCGTGTGCTATATAAGTGCCATAGGAAGAAGTTAAGAAAGATATCGATTATTATTACATGTATTAGTATAAAAGTTTTGTGACCAAGAAACTATTACATTCCGATTTTTATAAATGTCAGAACCTAACCTAAACAACACTACTACCTGCAGTTTCATAGTCATAAAATGTTTGCATGATTGACATACCCTATCAAATCTCATGAACTTTTCAAAACGTTTTACTCCTGACAAGCATCCTTGGCATACTGTAATATATTTTACAGTGTAAAACGGCTGTACCAATTTTGATGGAATATTTGGTGGGTGTTTGAGTGGGTGTCTAGATGGTTTGGATTCAAAATTGGATAGCGTAAAATTGGGGTGCTACCCCTGTACAATAATATAAATTAAACTAACTCCTACAAGCTATAAAGCTAAAAGTATGTAATATTATTTTTAAGGTATATAGAAAACTATTTACAATTTGATTACTCCAAAGCCTTAAAATTAAATAATAATCCAGTTACTATTTCTATGTTCTCAAAAACTACTCAAATAATTTTACTAAAATTTCACAATTTACACATATTATTGGCAGGATTTTTTTAGAGAATATAGCCACTACAGGCAAAAAGATTTAAGTAGGGTAGCTACCCTTATACAATAAAAATAAATTGCACTAAATTCATACAAACTATAAATTTAAAACTATTTAATATTATTCTTTATTGATATAAAAAAGAAAAACTTTTGAATAGTTATGAAATGGTATAACCACCCATAAAATTAAATCAAGCAATAGTGAAGCATTGCCAGGTGGTGCACTAGTATTTACTGTATACATAAATTAATAGTTTCCTGTTTAATTACTTCTTTTAAATGTTTTAGAAATTTTATTCGTCATTAATATTAAGGCTCTTCTTTACCTTGAAGAAAACTCCCGAGTGTACAGTATGATTTGAATAAAAAGGTCTGACTAAATCCGCAAAATCGTTGAAACATGCATTCGTAATAACGTGTTTCGCATTCTATTTATAAATTAATAATCTGGGAAACTACTTTATTTAAGTTATAAAGAAAGCTTTATATTTTTTACGTGTTAGCTTAAAATATGGAAATTATTGCTTAAAACTCCCAAAAAATGCATTAAAAATAGTCAAATTTTACTCAGTTAAACTGTTGATTAAAATGAGTTGCCGTCGATTTCTTTCAATTATGAGATATAAGACAAAAGCACATAGCCTTTAAGAACAATTAATTTAAGATGTTCCACAACTTTTTAGGTTGAAAAACGGCGTCCGAAACACGTTAGTACGAAGTGCATATTTTTGCTGTTTTACGCAAGGTATAGAAGACCTTTAATCGTATTTTGGTCATGCAGCTCATATTTTGGTGGATTGTGCGACCAAGTAAAACTTACGGAAAATACAATTTTGAATCTACTCACAATTTAGTACTCTAAATTCATTAAATTTGAAAATGTATGTGTCTATTTGACTTGTAATTTATGTGTACGACATTCATTCACGTTTTTTTTCAATTGAAGTAGCCGTAAAAAGATACGTGCCATTAAAAAGGCATTAAATATGTTAGTTCGCGCGGAAATGGTAAAAATTGCCGTTTTTTGACTGTCAATGTTGGCTATACCACTGAACCGAATTTGAAGTTTTAGGTTCTCATTCGACGCACGATTTAACCTTTTTTAATTTGAAAGAGATAACTTTTTATGTACCGCGAAGTGTCTTCAAGATATACAAACTGAAAAAAAGTACAAAATATGCTGTTTTATGTCTCACAAACGATGTGCCCGCCTCCTGAGTTGGTGCAATCTCAGATTACATGGATTTTATACCAAATAAAGATATTAAATCGATTAGGTCGTAGAAAAATCTCAAATTTACTGGCCCCCAACAGATAACAGCTTTGAAATGATTTCAGTTTAATTCGTTTCTTGGAAATATCAAATCGCGTCGCGATATTCGTAACGTCATTTAACTCGGCACAGTAAATGCTGATTGTATCGTTAAATCGATCTAGCTACAATTTCCCTTTCGCTGAACAAATAATATTTTCGAGAACGTCGGTTAGCGCTGGAGTGAGCGAGCTCCGACTTCAAGCTGCAATGCGAGAGGGCTAAAAGCAGCCCAAGGATCAAGTTTCATTGCAAACAAAATACTAACCGCTAGAAAAACATCGAAACCTATCAACATTTCCAAACACATCTTGCTGTACGCGTGGGTAACTCGTTGCAGATATATTGAACCGCGCTTGTATTATACGTTTACTGATGGGTATGTTAATTGTGATTATTGTTTTTGTATCCTGATCGAAGAATAATTTAATTACTTTAAGGGGGCGCTTCCCTGCCCGCCATATTGAACCTGATTCCCATAAGAGCAATGCTACAGAATAAGTAATTTTTTCCGTTAATTCTTTGAATAAATTTAAAAATTTGGTTTCATTTTGAAGTACTGTCATATGCGGATGTTGATTGCCGAATACATTTTCAGAAACCGTTTTATTGTTTTCATAAACGTATGATATAAATAGTAAAAAATAGTAATTAATTTATTACTCAGTTGCAAAAAGAGATATTGCAAAAATCCTTAGCAATCAACCCCCACAATCTATTTTACTTTAAGGAAAAAAATACAGCTTTCGTTTTTTAACAAAAACAGAACAAAAATATGTTTAATAGTGAAGGTATGTTTTGGTTATTTAACATTGAAATTGGTACCCAATATCGCAGTTTTGAATGTGGAGAGCCGAGCCTTAACAGCTGATTTTACAGCCTTTAACTAAAAAGCAAAATAGTAATATCTCTTATTTCTTGTACTGATTGTATACTTAATTATTTTCACGGTGATTTAATAGTACAGAGGTACTTGAAACTAAGTAGTGTGTGTGGAGAGGAGGGGGTAGTAATTTTTATTAATGAGTTGTAATTTGTCCATTAATAATAATTACATATCCGATAACCAACATTTCAAAAAAATTTGATATTGACGAGTAAAGGAAACAATATAATATGTAACACTAGATGTTTGACTTATAGTAAGCTTTTTAGTTGATTTCTGATTGTACCTTTGTTTGCCTTTACCTAATATTTCCAATAAACTTGATTCTAAATTTGCCAAGTTGGTTGATATGGTAATAAATTTAAATGAATCCATTACAAGTGGTTTGGTTTATAGTATAGTTTTTGGCCAGAATAAGCTGTTTTATTTACAACTAGGGGCTCTGCCCCCGCGGTGACATACGGTGTTGCCAATGCAAACACATTATTGTATATTGTGTTAGTCTTACGGAAATGATGATTGATTAGGACAGAAGCACTTGGATATGAGTTGGGTAGAGGGTAGTTGTGAACTGTACAAAATATAAGACAGAGGTTGAAGTATATTTGTGTTCGCACTCCAACAACCACATTTTACGCCCGATTTAAATATAGGAGATTATTCTGTGCATTTTGTTTTTTTACGCGACCTTTCAGCTCGTCTGGTCCCCTCAAAATCGATCAAAACCTAAAATACCATTAAGTACCCGATTCAAATCCACGTGGGGTATTTACCGTGGTGCAGCTTCTGATAGTAGACGGTGCTGGAGGCTGAAGTGCAAAGAAATTCTACTAATATTTTTCGTTCCCGCAGGCAGCTTCTTTGCCCAAATAGTTGGTTTTAACTCGCGTCAGAGCCTAAACCCACCACGACATCTAGATGTTCGCGCCTGATTAGATCTACGAGTCGGAGGTGAGGACATGTCTGATATTAATTGTCGCAGTTGTTTGTCTTCAATCGGGTCTGATGAATGAATCCATGACGTCATCGGCGCAATGACGCAAGCCTTATTTAATTAGGATTATGTCTTGCAAGTGTATTTCATTCATTCGTTGTCGTTCGGATTGTTTCCAACTTGTTGTCGGATCGGGTTGGACATCCTTGTTTGTCTTTTGTAAATAGTAATGGTAAGGAGTTGTTCCTCTAGAGGACGTCCTGTGAGAGAGTAGAGGAAATTGAAAATGTATAATGTATTTTTTTATAATACATTATAAGATTATTTTTTATAATCTTTAATCAAGATGCATAAAACTTTAAAGTGTTATTTGAGTAAAACATTTTCCCACTAACCGCATAGGTGGACCTGTTACGAAATGATCTTCTAAATTTATAAAATTTAGAACATGTTAATATAATTCTATCACGCAGTTGAACCGCTGACGTAAGTCGATCGATTTTTAAAATAAGTATACAGGCTGTCAAGGGCCAACATTGGTACCTTGTAAACTATAAATCTGACAGCAAACTTTAAATGGGGAAACTTTCCTTGTTTTTGGAAAAATTACACACAGTTTAAGTATTTGGCCTCCATTTTCTTATATACAACAAACCCATTTTCAATATTTACTAGCAGTTTAAACAAAAATTGTATACGACTAAAAGGGAATAAACTTTTAAAAACACCCTAACCGAGCTGGAGATATTTTTGAATGGAAACGTTTTGAACCAATGAAAACGGTCCTAACAGTAATAAAACATTGTTTAGACAGTCAAATAACTTTTTTAAAATCAACAAATACATTTTTTAATATTTGTTTTTTAACCGTAATTCAGATGAATAAGTGACAAAGTTATAAATCTACATTTGAAACATTAAGTTGGTAACAGATGTTGATTATCAGCTGATTCAGAGTTTAGAATCAAAAATCATTATATTATAATATATGGTGTTCTATAACAAATTCGAAAGTTGGTGCCATTTTCCAATATAAAAATGCTATAAACTTTACTTTAAAATGAGAACTTGTAGCCTAATAGACAGAGGGCTTTCGTTAAACAACAATTTGAAACAACGAGAATCACCAGCTGATATGTGTATTGTGACATCGGTCTACTCAGGAAGGCGCTGAATAGCTGCCTCCGTGAACGAAATATAATAGTAGAATAATTTGTTTACACATCCTGCCGCGGCTCGCTTTGTGAGTGTGCACCTCGACCTTGCAGCCTCGGACTGTGGACTGCTTCGCTTACGTTTTGATCGATTTTGAGGGAACCAGTTGGACTAGTGTTTGTTTATTATTTTTAATTCTTGTTTTGAAAGCAGACATTTTGTTTTGAGAAAAAATATAAGTTATTCGAGAATTTTTCTCAATCAACATCTCATTAGGAGGAATTATGTTCAATGTCAAACGAAAATTACGAAATATTTTTCATAAACAATACCACAAAGTTAAAATTTTAAATTTGCTTATTTATGTACATTATATAGTACTCATACCGAACACGTCATGTTACGAACTATTATTAAGTTTAAAACTCATTTTCGATAGTAACTATCTAAGCCAACGATATCATTAATAACTTATAATGTGTTTACACTGTCTTTGACTTCTATTTCCTATTCTTTGCGCGTTTCAATGCTTGTGTCCCATCATTATATCTTCGCTCACTTCAGGTCGTCAAACATTGAAACAATAATGACACTAAAAACATGTACAATACGTTAGGCCTTCACAAACATTAACCGTTCGCGCACCTCTACTTTTGAAGGAAGAACGAGAGAGTAAACATTTTAATTTTAATACTACGTCGTATACACGTCTAACTTAATTTAGCCATTAATTCCACCCAGCCGCTCCCTTCCCACTCCTGTTCAAGTCAGCAACGCATCTTAGATGTAGTCCCATACATAAGAACCCATGTTGGAACTATCGGTGCGAGATCGAGACGAGAATGAAACGAGAACGAGACGAGACACCGCTCAAATCAGTAACTCATCTCAGATGTAGGCCCATAAGAGCCTATGTTACGGCTATCGGAGCGCCCAGTCTACTAATATTAAGTGATTAAATATGTTGCACCAAAATCAGCTGTTGATTGTGTTTTACTTTTGTGCAACAGATGTTTGACAGCCTTTATTTAGTATTACTTTTTCCAAGTTAAACATTTTTAACCTTTTTCCAACCTTCCTAAACCCAATTCCTGGCCTCACCAAACCACGCAGAGTAAACCTTGGCATAACCTTGTCAACCTGTTTCACAAAGCCTTTCCTACAATCAACTCCTACTATCATTGGGAAATCCAAGGTCCTTATCTCGTCAGTAATAATGTAATTTGCTATCTAACATTCATTAAACTTATCAACTGATTATTATGGTTGAAGTAATTAAGCATCTATTGATTGTATTTGCAGAACACCGGGAAGAAGTCCGTCAGGAGCGGGAGACGGTGGGGAGAAAGGCGGTCCAGCAGGTCCTAACTCCACGCTAGATTCCTCGTCTTCAGAAAGTGTGGACGGAGTGGATCTGCCGCACAAGTCTTCGCTACAGCACACCATGCTTCCTCAGGTGAGCGTTCATTCTTTGCAGAGGACGTTGTGTTCGATTTCCGCGGTGGATTTGTTTTTTTATTTTAAAGTTTTTTATTAATTTCTTTATGTTCTTAAAATTCATGTTTTAATTTCATTTGGTCCTAGTTTTGTGCTTTTTTAATTATTTGTTTTTCAACATGAAAACGTAACTTTGTCCACTCCTTGTTAGTTCTATTTAAATGTCTCTGAATCGGTTAAATCCATGAATGTAAAATGTACAATCAGTTTATATTTCCAATCGATGTAAAACAAAATTAAGAAAGTTTTTAGTTCATAATTTTAAATTGGCTAGTTTCAATTTTTTTTGATATCTGGTTTGATTATATCTACATAGTAGTATTCGTCCTTCACGTCTTCTGGATATTATTATTGTTTGTGATATATTTAGTTCTTAGAACTTATCAAACCACATTTCTACAAAATAATTTCCAGTAGTAGCTTGTCTACTTTGTAAAATTTCCTTCCTGTGTTATATTTACTATTCGAAGTCAGGCCCCGGTTTCATATATCTAGCGCTCTGGGCAGATAATCTTTGCCACCCCTCCCCCCTCCTTTATACACTTCCTCCCAAACAATGTACAATTTTACCAATTCAAAGCTATACTTTAAAACAGCACATTTTTCAACCATATACTAAGGGTTTTCAAAGATACAGGGCTGTTTGTTCTTTTTAGCGAAATTCCATAGGAAATATGAGCTATTGCAGTGACTCTTATGGTGAGACCTAAGGTCGGGAGTAGTAAATGAGCACCGATCATGGTCCCCAGAACACTTTTTGAGGTGTCAGTGGAAATAACATTATATGAGTTCGCACTCTAACATAAAAACTTTACATATAATATTTGTCCAAATTTGGTAAATAAGATGCTCGGACGAGTTTGTTAGCCAAAAAAAATCCAATACCATTAGCACATTTTTTGACAATTTTTGAATTATTTTTTATGTTTTTCGTACTAGAATGAAATCTTTTTAGGGGTTTATCTAAACAAAATAATGTAGGATATTATTCTGCTTTTTTTTGTTTTTTTACACGGCTTTATAGCCCGCCTGGTTCCCTCAAAATAGATGAAAGCGTAAGTGGGAATTTTATCCTGGGGGCATCTTCTGATCCGAGGCCGAATTCGTATGCTGCGAGCGAAGCGAAGTAGTCTATAACCCGAGGCCTCAAGGTCGAGATGTAAACTCGCGAGTCGAAGCTGCAGGTTTAGTTGTAAACAAATTCTACCAATATATTTCGTACATTCAGCGCCTTCGTGAGTAGATCAATTTCCCAAATTGTTGGTTGGAACCCAAAACATATAGATTTAATTTTGGAAATTCTCTCAACTCACGTCAGCGGTTCAGCTGCGTGATCGAGTTATTATATTCTTTCTCAAGTGTATGAGATCGCCACATGACGACAATCTACTAATTACAAACTGGAATTAAGGCCTGCTAATTAACTGCAGTACGAGTGCTTCTAAAACGCCTTCAAGTAGCGTTCGCCTCTCTGGACAAACTCAACTACCGAATGTATTCGCATACAGAACTTGTACACAGGGGATTTTCTTGAAATACGGAAAGGGGCAGTTATTTACCCCATCTAACACCCCATTTCAAAAATGTGTCATAGCTTGTGATAAATCAAATTAAAGCTCTTTAAAACCCATGAGTTTCTGTAGTAAGAAAATACAAATCTGCTTACGCATTCGTTGGCTACGCTCAACATTTTATTTCGTAAATTATTTTCTAGCATTTTATAAAGATAGGTTATCCCACTACAATAATAGTAATGTGTTACAAATATCAATATTCAAGATTGGACAAAGTCAAGAGCATGAAATAAACAAGAGCGAAGTTTACCTGATGGCAGAATGATAAAAGACCTTATCTTATGTCCTGATAGGAAAAAATAAGTATGTACCTTTGATTTCATACTGTATTTTCACTTTTAATTTCTTTACTTGTGGCCTGAAGGAGTGGTTGCTATGGTTCTCGGTTAAACCATACATACGTTAAATAGGTGGAGCCATTTTTATTTTATTAAAACAGTTATTTGCCGTCAGAGGGGACCAAAAAACCTATTTACAAAATCCCCATAACCTTTAATATCTCCTCCTTCTACCACGCCAGCTGAACAATTTTTAATGGAAACGTATGGTTTGTGATACATCAAATGAATGCCATTTAAAACATGAATTTCTGTAATAATTTTAAAAAAAATGGTTAACGTATTCGTCCAGTGTAATTTTATAAAGATAAGTTATTACAGTGTGAAAATATTCTTTATTACAAAGTTCAATATTTAAGATTCGACAAAGTTAACACCAAGTTTACCTGAACCGCTAACGAGTTGAGAGAATTTCCAAAATTTAAGTTTATTAGTTTCAGGGTTTCAAATAACTTTTTTGGGAAATTCTTCTACTCACGAAGGCGCTGACTAAATAGTTGCCTGAGTGTATGAAATATACAGTACTGTACCAGTAGAATTTGTTTGCACCTCAGCCTCCTCACGCGCTGATTCGTTTCACTTTTATTCGGTATTTTACGTTTTGAT
>JAGFPH010001684.1:184336-197172 GCA_018207615.1 Philaenus spumarius
TATACTAGGACCAAATTTTCCAAAGCGTTTTACAGAGTAAAGGCCAAACTAGGCCTATATAAAATGTCTCGGTTCTTTCTATCCACCCAGTTCAAAATGGCGGACTTAAAAAATGTTTAATGTAGATGGAACCAGAAAAAAAATTTATTTTAGGAATTTTTTCTGTGGGTCAAAAAATAAACGAAATATGGGCAAAAAAATTTTAAAAATATCTGGAGGGTTTTGGGCAAGTACCGGGAGAAAAATTTTAAGTAGGTGCTCCTTGGGCATGCAGGAAAATTGCAAAAACCGTTTTCTTTTATGTAAAAGAGACAACTTTTTCTCTTTTGATTTGTTTGCGGTTAATGTTTTTCCGTATATTCTACATCAAACATTTTAAATGACCCCATTTTCGATTGCCGATTGGAAATAAATGATTTTTTTAGTTTGGCTTTTATTTTGTATCCGTTTTCACGCAGCTGAACCGCTGACGTGAGTTGAGTGAATTTCCAAAATTAAGTTTGTACGTTTTAGGATTTAAACTATTTGGGAAGTCGGTCTACTCACAAAGGCGCTGAATAGCTGCCTCGTGTACGAAATATATTAGTAGAGTTTGTTTGCACCCCAGCCATGGCTTACGCGCCGCTTCGAACCGTTCATAGATTAGATCGTGCCTGGCGGCCTCGGATTATAGGCTTATTAGCTTCGCTCGCAGCGGACGAACTTGGCCCTGGCCTCGGATCAGGATCTGTCCGAATGGTAAAATCTCCCACGTGTATTTCAACCGAGTACCTTTACGGTTTGATCGATTTTGGGGGAACTAAACGGCCTATAAGGTCGTGTAAAAAAAGTTGTAAAAAAGCAAAATATGCAGAATAATCTCCTATATTTTTTTAGATAAAACCCTTTTTTTTAACGTCCTGCTGTTTTGCACTTTAAGGCTAATGAAGACGGGACCTACAGTTTTACGTGGAATCCGAACCACAGCCAATGATGTCTGTTAAGAAACCATTTAGAAAATTATTCGGGGTCAATGGTAATTGAACCCGGAACTTTTCCTTTGATGGTTGCCATGACGATTGATAAAGCTTTCACGCCTTAACAACCACGGCCATCGTGGCTACTAGATAAAACCCCAAACAAGTTTCATTCTAATACGAAAAATATAAAAACCGGTTACTTCCTGTCAAAAAAAAGACGTGATTCCGGGTGTACAATTTTATTTGCTAACGAATTCGTCCAAGCGACTTAGAAAGCTACGTGTGTACCGAAATGTGGCATATCTATACATATATACATAATTAATTTGCTAGGGGTTATTTTGTGAGTAGAACTCCTCCTAGAGTTTTTAACCGATTTTAATGTTTTTGGTGTAATTTTACAGAGCTCACTCTGAAGTTGTGCTTCCCTTAAAATGAGCTCAATGTATGTTAAGGGCTTCGCCCCAGTGGCCCTCAAAGTTGCCATTTTAATCTTATGGAAGGTCAATCTTAAGGAAGAAGAAGAAAGATTTCTTTTGATTCTATCAGGGGCACAAAAAACAGCTGTTCGTATGAAAAGCTTAAAACACTGATTTTAAACAACAGCTGATTTTGATCAACAACTGATTTGGATCAAAAACTAAATATAATTTTAGGTTAGGTAAATCAAGCAATAGCGAAGCATTGCCATGTCCACTAGTAGATATGTATAATGACAATGACACCCAAAACATGTTCTGGGGACCATGATCGGTGCTCATTTACTACTCACCACAAGAGTCACTGCAATAGCTCACTTTTCCTAAGGAAATTCGCTAACAATTGCAGCTGTACTACATTTTAATAATGAGTGAATTGTATTTGACATAGAAACTCCCTATATTTATGTATAGTTTGTAGTTCTGAAAACATCATTATCATAAAAATATTAAAATACACTTTAAAATATTGATCGTACAGCTATACAAACATTTTTTGTAATCCTAAGATTTCAGTTCCTGTTGGCTTTACTATTTGCTTTCATAAATTATGTAATACAGTGTTGGAAATATCCAGCAAACGATTTAATGTAAGAAATACACTTTCCTGTGTAGCGTACGACGTACCGCCTAACAACAGATCCACCAACCAGCCTACTAAGCAAGAATTCCGTCCTTATCCTATTATTCCGAAACGATGGATCACTGTCTCCGAACAGTGATTTCAGTGATTTCTATTTACATTCTAGTGACTAGTGTTTGTTAGTGTACCAAAGACGGCGAATTGTGGTGTGACGCGAGTGATATTTAGTGATATAGTTTTGACTATTTTATTACACAGTGCTGTGTTTTCTTTGTCGGTATTTGTATATAATAGCCTATGTATATGTCTCGTTCGCTTAGCTTACTCCGGTGGTTTGATTCCTGTACAGGACAAAAGTTATTATATATTAAAATAAGTACTTAATTAAAAATAATTAAATTATTATTTATACATCTCTATTTTTTAACCCGTAATTTGTTGTTATCCTGTTTCGACTACAAGTTATACTTTGCAAATATTTGAACTGTGTAAGTATGATTAAAATTACTACGGTAAGTAATGTCTATATAATACTGTATACATATATAAGAGGCTTTGTCCTGTCTGACTGACATAGAACCAACGTGGGGCAAAAACTACTTAAGGGTCGGCTCTAGCTGTCCGCCATGTTGGCTGACACTCCATAAGACCAATGTTAAATTAAAATCCAAATTTTTCCTTTATTTTTGATCGGATAATTATGAACGATATGTCATTTTAAAGCTATGGCCAATATGCATGCAAATGGCTTTTTCAAAACAAAGAAAAACATTTTATTTAATATTTATTTACAATTTAAAACATTAATTTTTAATATTTTTTTATGTTGTCACTATTAATTATAGCGAAAAACTACCAAGCCATTCGCATAAAGAATTTCGTCCCCAAGAGTTTGGTATTTTTTTTAAAACGCTATTTGAACAATTGCGGGTTTTAAATGGATTTAGGCTGAGCAATGTCCGTGTAACCCACCGCTGCTATAGGATGATTTTAAATATTTTTTTACGTTGTAACTATTAATTATAACGAAAAATTACCATGGCATTCGGATGAAGAATTTTTTCCCCAAGATTTTGGTATTTTTTAAAAAACGCTATTTGAATAATTGCGGGTTTTAAATGGATTTAGGTTGAGCGATGTCCGCGTAAACTACCTCCGCTATTATAGGGAGTCGCAGGTTGCTTTCTGTTTTACTAGAGCCGACCCTTAAGATACAAATACGAAAATTTAAAGATATATTGTTATGGGGTCCTACGGGACATATACACTAAGAAAGCTTTTCCACAATTAATTATTATTTTATGACGTAAAAATAGTGAAAATTAGTGAGTTTACTCCCAGTCGTATATCAGAACGAAACATCTGCTCGGTAAATTCTGACCTAATGTTACGTGTTGTATACAACTACCAAGAAATTATGCTTTCAGTTTTTTTTTACATAACTCGATTACCTTTTGATTTACAGACAAAATAAAAAACTCATTTTATTTGTACTTAAAAGAAGAAACTTTTTTGACTGAAATTTTTGTGAAATTAATTTCTTTCGAAATATTCAACAATCAACATTTTAAACAACCGCCATTTTGAAAATAATAAAACTACAGTCTTTATGTTTTGTACACTTTTAAAACATTGGAAGTGTTTCCAAATCTGAACTCAATATCTTATTTACTTCCACAGCTATAATGTTTTTTAATACTTACGTAGTATACGGAGGCCACTACTTTTTTAAACGTTGCTAGGTTAGGTATTGTTTTAGTAAACAACAGAAATGGAAGAATAATTTGAAAAAATAGCCAAAAGTTCTAACCTATGATAGTACTTAGTCACAGAATGTTTAGTTGCTAGGTTACTACTAAAAATAGTATGCAATAAAAAACGTCTAAAAATAGTGGCCTCCGTATAATACGTAAGTATTTTTTTTTTTTATAAAATAAAAAATGGTGGATTGTTTGAAAAAAATCCGTTTTAGGTCACATGTTTACAGGAACTTTTGTTATTTATTTTTATGTAACTAACCCACTCCAGACGTTTGGCGTCCTATTTAAAAAATACCCTGTATTTATACAATTTTTAGACACACCAAAACGTGTTCTGGGGACCAGGATCGGTGCTCATTGACCACTCCCGACCTTAGTTCTCCCCACAATATTCACTGCATTTGCTCATCTTTCATACGGAAGTTCCTACTTATAACTAATATATTTGTGAGTACTACTTAAATTAAGCCGTATAAACAAGAAATAAAAACAGACATTTAAAACTTATTTTAGTAGCCTAGCTGACTTTGTTGGTAACTTAACTTTTCTGTTACAGATTTCGTAATCTATGTTCCATCAACAGACAAAATCCTCGATTGTTAGAAGTCGTTGAAAATTAGAAACACAAAAATCACAAAACACTTGTGTTAAAAGTGACTATTGTTCAAATCCAAATACTAGCGCAGATTTTTCTCATTGCTTGTGTGAAACAAAATTTTTGATTTCCACAAGACCTGAAGGAACTATCTGGTTTAATAAAATTGGTCTCGTGTTTTTTACGAACTCGATAAAAATTATTTAACACGCGTAGTCCTCATTGTATAAATAAAGCTTATTTCTAACGTTTTATTAAAATCGGAGATAAAATATACCAATAAAACATTATACTAAAATTGCATAATTAATAAAAGCAATGACTAGTAAATTACACATTTTCAATCTCATAAAAGCTTTAATGGGATATGTTCACCTCCTTCCATTCTACGTATACGTAACAAGTACTTCCATACTTCAAATTAACAATTCGACCGCGTTGATTTCTTTAATTCCAGTGTTCTCTGTGCACATTTCCACTTAATCGTTTTACTAATTAGTATCGAACAAAACTAAACTAATATCAGGTAAGCGTTCCAATAAGCCAGATTACACTGTTGGTCCTCCGGGCCGGCTTTCCGCTCCAACGCACCTCAATGCTGCACCCGCCCGCACTTGACTCTAATCCGAGTTGAGTTTTGCTCAGACCAAAAGAAACCTAAAAAATGACGATTTTTTCCCTTTTTACAAGTCTTCATTGTTGTTGCCAGTTCGTGTTTCCTTCTTGAATGGATGTTCACGGAGGTGGAAAGGATGGGTCTGGGGCCTCGTGCGCTGTGTCTGCGACCAGTCCGGACCGTTTGTCATTCACAGTGTTTGTCAGACGGGTTATGTAAGTTCGGAAGCTAATCTCCGTACCGGCTCTGTTGCACCTTATCCACAGTGTAACACTTTCATCTGAGAAATATCATTTAGTTCAAACTATTTTTGAATATGGCAAAAAGCAACCGTCACGTGTTTTCAAATATAGACTATATATTTGGGAAAAATCAAAAGCAGTAACGTAATTGTCAAAAACTGAAATTTCTTGTCAGTGATTTTGAGCTGATTAATTTTATTAGTAACACTTGATTCATATAATTATTTTGTTACAATGACACAGATTTATTCATCTTTTTTCATACTTGGAAAAAGTTAGTTGTTAATTTTTAAAGCTAACTGATTTTATCGCTAGAACTATCAACACTAACCACGCAAGCTAACAGATTCTGTTGTCAGTCTTAGCAACAGTATTCATGAAAGCTAACTACAGGGTTGCCAGATCTATCAACACTAACCACGAAAGCTAACTTACACGTTTTCTAGATCTATCAGTGCTAATCTCTAAAGCTAACTGATACTGTTGACTTGACAGTCTTAGCAACACTATTCGTGAAAGCAAACTACAGGGTTGCCAGATCTAACCACGAAAGCTAACTGATATTGATGCCAGTCTTAGCAACACTATTTACGAAAGATAACTGTCTATCGTTGCCAGATCAATCGACACTAATCACGAAATCTAACTGATTTTGTTGCCGGTCTTAACAACACAATTAACGAAAGCTAACTTATACGTTTTCCTGTTATATCAACAATAGTCACGAAAGCTAACAGTGTTGTCAGATAAAACCACAATTATGACAAACAGTACTCCCACATCTAAACAATAATTTGAAAAAAAATTTGAATTTCCAAAATAAAAACATTTTTAATTAAACATAAATTTAGTTACAATACGAAAGATGTAAATGCGGCTACAAAAACCTTGTTATAACGAGGGGTTGCAAAATCATCCCCCACCTCAGCACAGACCATTTCGATCGTATTCGTCTTATTCTTATCCAATGTGTCTTACCTTGTTCTTGAACGACAACCGTTGTGAAGGAATGAGACAATGTTAGACAGATTATTTCTGTACGTTTTATTCTAACCAAAACCCACAATTTGTGTTTCCGGATTGTCACGTAGGAATGCGAGCGACGTCCCTCTTACGAAAATAGTTTTCTACCGAAAGAATTAAACCGCCATTATGTCAAAGGATCGCTATGACGACAGTTGCTAGGGTAACCGCTCAACAAATAAACCAAGCTGCGTCCCTAGTCGATGAAATTGAAATCAAGTAAACATTTAAAAGCGTATACTATTCAATATATATATATTCAGTTAGAATAATATTTTTTGTTTAAATGTGCCCACCAAGGCAACTAAATAAAATGTATTAAGTCTGGGTTTACCAACTCGTAAAACACACGTGGATTTGAACCGGATACTTTTATAGTAGTTTACATTTTGATCGATTTTGGGGAAACCGGACGGGCCATGAAGTCGTCTAAAAATACAAAATGTGAAGAATAATGTCCTATATTTTAAAAAGCAGCACTATCCCTGACTAACATAGGCTATAACTCATTTTGATAAAAACATTTTTTATTTCAATATTTGTAAATTTAATTGGAAAAAATCTAAGGTTAAACCTAGACTATGAACCAATACTTGTATTTACATTTATTACCATAGCAACCAATTGAATAAAATACCAGATAAAATAGCTGTTTGCTCTAATATTTCCAGTAACAACTGATTTCAAACTTTGAAGCAATTATTTGTATTTCTAACTTTTAAGTTAGGTTTTTATTATATTGCAGCCTTGCTGGTTCTTTTAACCTTTATTATAACCGCTGTTATAATGCCAACCCTCAATGGATCCTTCTAAAAACATATATTATGTTTTATTTATAATAAAGGTGTAGGATTAATAATAACCTCAAAACTAAGATGGTAAATAATGTTAAATGTTCAAATTAAATTATTTCTTATATTTTATAACAGCAGTTATAATAATGGTTAAAAGAACCAGCAAGGCTCATGTGTACACTTTAAAACCCTAACCTAAAAGCTAGAAGTACAAAAATAATTGCTTCAAATTTTGAAATCAGCTGTTAATGGAAATATTGGAGCAAACAGCTATATTGCTATTTTATTCAATTGGTTGCTACGGTAATAAATGTAAATACATGTGTTAGTTTATCATTCATTCTAGGTCTAACCTAAGAATCTTTTCCTACTAAATTTACAAATATTGGAATAAAAAAGGCTATGTTACTCCGAGATAGTGTAGCTTTTTATTATTAAAACTATTTTTTCAATCGGTTCAGTAGTGCCAGAGATTACCCCCTACATACAAACAAACAAAAAAAAAAAACTTTACCTCTTTATAATGTAAGTATAGATACAAAATAATTTTATTTGAACATTTAACCTTATTTACCGTCTTAGCTTTGACACCTTTATCATAAAGAAAAGATAACACGATTATACGTACAGAAGATTCCAATAGGGTTGGCGTGCGGAGCACGCAGGGATTTCCCCTAGCTTTAAATAATTCCAGTAACTATGGTAAACGTATGGATAGTGTTAAAATGTACGCGTTATACAGTGAAGTTCCGCCGGTATTTGTTCACTGTCCATCCCTTGTTTCTTCTAATAGCAAAACACCGTCCCTAAAAGCTACGTAACTATGTTATTTTAACTCGACATAGGTTAGGTTCGTACACGGTCTAGCGGACATCTAAGGTGGCGTCAGACCCGGCAAGGCGCCCATACACCATGATCCGATTGTCCCGCATCGAAAGGTGCTCCCATTTGACTCTCCTTGTTCGTTTGCTTAAAGAACAACAGCCTCCCCTTGCGATGAGGGCCTCCCTCTGTATCTCTCTATTCAATGCCTCCTTTATACTCACGTCACGGAGGAAGTGATGAGCGCTCCCCCTATCAAGCGTATTAGTCCCTAACGAAATCTCTAATCTATTAAAAGTAACTACCTATTATCTGTATAGAATGGTTGTACATCCAACCATATGTGCACAATCTAGCACAACTGTTCGAGGCTCTACTGTACGTTCTGATATCAGATGAATAATGAAACTTCTTTAAGCGCATAACGTCCAAAAAAATGTTATACAGTCTGCTTTTTTATATAGTTTTTTTGTTGCTGAGGGTGAAAAGGATTTTACTGTCACGCGTTTCACCATGCATTTTGTGAAACGCTCCTAATGTGAAACGCTCCTAAAGTAAAACGCTCTATTCCATCTGTTTGAAAAAAGTTTTGGTCTTACCGAGATTCGAACAGCGGAGTCCATCACCAAAGACTACCGTTTTAGCCAGTTAGGCCACAATCGCATTGCTAATTTAGTATATTTGATTTTTGTATATAAGTGTAACAGATTGTCCTACATCATAGACTTAATCTGTTAATGTTTATACAATGTATAGTTTAATTAGTAATACCTCTGAAATGGACATTGTGCTTCCTCATTTCGTAAGTTGTGTTAGTTCAAAAGTTTACACTTTTCTCGTATGGTCTTAAGCACACAATTACATTTTTTTGTCGGTTTTTATTTCAGACTGGGCAACATTTATGGTTCTTTCCAGCCATAGATGTGTCAGTTTGTTTAGAAAATTTCTAAGACATACTTAATTTAATACAAATTTGCACGTTTAGAAGATACTGTGTATTATCTCTGAAACTACTGAACCGATTGAAAAAATAGTGTTACTAATAAAAAGCTACACTATTCCTGAGTAAATTCATTTCAATAAAAACATTTTTTATTTCAATATTTGTAAATTTATTCGGAAAAAATTCTTAGGTTAGGCCTAGACTGATGGACCAACACATATTTCTTGAACGTATTTGCATTCACTACCAAAGCAACCAATGGAATAAAATAACAAATAAAACAGTTGTTTGTTCTAATATTTCCATTAACAGCTGATTTCAAACTTTAAAGCAATTTATAGGTTTTTATTAAAGTGTAGACCCGAGCCTTGCTGGTTCGTTTAACCTTTATTATAACTGCTGTTATAAAATATACGAAATAATTTGATTTGAACATTTAACATTATTTACCATCTTAGCTTTGGGGTTATTATTAATCCTACACCTTTATTATAAAGAAAACATAACATGATTATGTGTATAGAAGGTTCCAAGGGGTTGGCGTGTGGAGCACGTAGGGGTTTCCCCTAGTAATATTATAAAATCGTGTCTGTGGCTGCTTTCTATGTTACTAGTTGAGTAATACACATAACTATATATGTTTACATACCAATGTACTCAGGAATATATGTGCTACAACTTTTATCCGTAGCATTTTTTCATTTGGTGACGAATAAAAATATGGTTTTGCAAAAACCTAGATAGGTGGCTAAAAAAATATATTTTTTACAACATTTCGTTAATTTACGGAAAAACTCCTGCACTTACCATAAACTATCTTATAACAAATGTTGTAGAATATTTATCAGGAAATAAAACTGTAAATAAAATAACCTTAACAAACCTTTGGTTAAAAAGTTGTATGAGATTGCGTAAGAGTCTACATTTTTAAATTAAAGGGGGGTTAGGGGGGGGGAAGCTCCATTGGAATTTTTGGGGACTTTTGAGAAATTGTCTCTTTAATAGTGATCTACTACTGGGAGAAAATTCAGCTTTACCAGAGAAAGTTCCGACATTCACTGTGTTTGGCCCTTTATTGATTGGGCTATTAGGAGAAATCTGGATTCGAAAAAGTCTATTCGTTCAACAGTTGTGACGTCATTAGTGACCAAAGACGATTATTTCGCATTCTATTGGACACGTTTCTGCTTATAACTTTAGACTGGTAAAGCCTACATTGGATTCTGTAGGTTGCAGTTTAGGAGTTATCAACTTTTCAGTTTATCGACTTTTAAAACTGCTGTAACTTTTCAACGGTAGATAAAATAAAACCTGAAAACAAAATCTCACAATGTTGTGAAATTTTGTGTTCAGGTTTTATTTTATCTAAGTTACTTTCTCACAAGTCAAGCTCATTAGTTATTTATTTCAACGGTAGATTTTAGGAAAATTCTGAAACCACCTTGGCGATTGGAAATTTAATTCTCTACAACTGCCATATGTGACGGGATCTGGTGTCAAAAATGCAAAAAAATATCGATAGATTTTTTTAAATTTTGCTTAAAAATATGTTTGGCCGTTATTGTACGTGGGTACAGCTAGTTGTCTTGGAATCAGTCCAAGTTTGGTTTTAAATATCGCTTTTACAGTAAATATATTTACATTTTCTTTCACAGTTTCAACCAAATATTTAAACGCAATGTTAGGCATAATTTGAATTCAATATCCTTCAGTTATTGAGAAGTTATTTTCTTAAGCCTGTTAACAACATTAAGGTTTTATTGTGTAGATACAACCAATTCGTTTAAGCTGATAAGCCGATTACGCCTACAAATACAGAAATACCGTTTAGAAAGAAGCCTTACTTGAACTGTATAAGTATTTACTTTAACTCTACTCTATCTATTCAAATAAAAATGTAAATGTTCGTTTGTTCAAAATCTTAAATCTGAGAAAGTTCTTCACCGATTGAAATTTTGTCACAAAGTTTCATTTGAATACAAGCGAGTTTTTATATACTGTTTGAAAAACAACGCCACGTTAGATGTAAAAACAACACAAACTATACAACATATTTTACGGCAATAGGAGCGCCATACCAAATAATAAATACATATGTTTATTTTTTATATAGTAATCTGCTATTTGATCTAATATTTCAATTAACAGCTGATTTCAAACTATGAAGCAATTATTTGTATTTGTAACTTTAAGGTTAGATTTTTATTAAAATGTAGATCTGAGCCTTGCTGGTTCTTTTAACCTTTACTATAAGTGCTGTTATAAAATATTCGAAATAATTTGATTTGAACATTTAACATTATTTACCATGAGGTTATTATTAATCTTACACCTTTATTATAAAGAAAACATAACATAGTTATGTGTATAGAAGGTCCCAACGGGTTGGCCTGCGGAGCACTCTGGGGTCTCCACTAGTATTTTAATATAATGTCGGTTGCATAGTTTAGGAATTATAACACAAAAAGTGTTAGTTTTTCTTAAAATGTTTGGTTCAATACTTTTTAAACAGCTGTAGTTATACAACGGTACAGGTTTCAATAACAATATGAGACCACTATTGGTAAGGGTTTAGCCAGTATTAAAAATTAGAATAAGATGCTATTAAATTCTTGCATTTGCTTACCTTTATTCATTAGAAACAAAGCCAATACTCAATTAGTTTAAGCGGGGGGTTGAAATTTCCAGCACATGCTACCCTATGTAGGATATACTAGGAGATAAGCATTTGCCTATGATTTTCATTCATTAGACAGCAACCTTAAAATGTGTAAATCTATGCACATCGTTAGTTTGTATCCATCAAGGCCAAACAGTCCATTATTAAATTAACATGAATGAAATGTTGTTTACAAAATTACCATCAAGAGACTCTTTACAGGACCACATTTATCAATAAACAGATGTTTTCATTGTATTGATAACACTTTTTGTACATCACTGTGAGTACTAGATGACTAACCACTACATAATGTTGAGGCGCCTTTTGTGAAGTGCTTAATTTTTTTATCTGCGAATTTCCATAGGAAAGATGAGGTAATGCAGTGACTAAGGTCGGGGGGTAGTCAATCTCATGGTGGTGGGCTCATGGTCCCTAGTACACGTTTTGGAAGTACCACACAATAGAAGTGAAAACTTGTATGCGAATTTTACAGCGTGTAAAATGAATATTGATTAACTACTGGATTTTATTAACATTTTATTTCCTGGTTAATAAATAAATAAAATAATTACAATTATTTTCAAATTTTTAGTTTGGTTTGCTTTTAAAGCGTAATTTTTAGTTTTTAAACTATTATTTATTTCCTTATTTTTTAGTCTGGGGACCATGATCAGTGCTCACTTACTACACCCAACAAAACTAATGAGCTCCCGAAGTTTCTGCATATCGTCGTGAATCACCCTGTATATAATGTTTTTAATGACACCCGAAAACGTGTTCTGGGGACTATGGTCAGTGCTCACTTACTACACCCAACAAAATTAATATTGCATTGTCATCGGTCCTTGATAAGTGTGCAAAGTTTCAAATCAATCCGACTTAAAGGGGGTGAAAATCACGTCGTGTTCTGGGGACCATGATCAGTGCTCACTTACTACACCCAAAAAATTCATATTGCATTGTCATCGGTCCTTATTCTTCATATATACTATACACAAGTATGTATATATATGTATAAGAGGGTATACATAATCAACACACCGGTCTAAGCGAAAATGTTGCGTTACGTGACGTGACGCGAAACGGCGATTTACCTCCCTACAAAAAAAAGCTAAAATGTTGCGTTACATGACGTGACGCGAAACGGCGATTTACCTCCCTACAAAAAAAAGCGAAAATGTTGCGTTACGTGACGGGACGCGAAACGGCGATTTACCTCCCTACAAAAAAAAAGCGAAAATTTTGCGTTACGCGACGTGACGCGAAACGGCGATTTACCTCCCTACAAAAAAAAGCGAAAATGTTGCGTTTCGTGACGTGACGCGAAACGGCGATTTACCTCCCTACAAAAAAAAGCG
>JAGFPH010001684.1:197272-211749 GCA_018207615.1 Philaenus spumarius
TGACGTGACGCGAAACGGCGATTTACCTCCCTACAAAAAAAAGCTAAAATGTTGCGTTACATGACGTGACGCGAAACGGCGATTTACCTCCCTACAAAAAAAAGCGAAAATGTTGCGTTACGTGACGTGACGCGAAACGGCGATTTACCTCCCTACAAGAAATACCCAACGTCGCTATAGAAGTTTTCACTTCGAAAATCCAACAACCAGAAGCACCTTTTTGATAGTAAGTAACTATTTTTTAGATTTCTGGTACTGGAAATAAACTTTTTTGGTGTTTTTCCTAAAAAAAAGTAAAATATTCTGCCCTTTTTGTTTTTGTACACAACCATAAGTCCGTCTGGTTCCTCCGAAATCGATCAAAACGTAAAATACCGTAAAAAACCCGATTCAAATCCACGTGAGGGCAGCTGCTGATCCAAGGCCGACGCTAAGGTTGGATTGCAAACTCCCTCTGCTAGCGAAGCGAAGAAAATCACGATCCAAGTCCCCAAGGCCAAGGTGCAAATTCGGAAAGCGAGTTTTTCCACTGCTAGCGGAATGAAACAACGCTTGAGACGGCGACTGGAGTCTGATGTGCAAATTCTACTAATATATTTCGTACAAGGAGGCGCCCATTCAACCAATTTCCTAAATAGTTGGTTGAAACCCTTAAATACACAAATTTAATTTTGGAAACCGTTGCGTGATGTAATTATTTTGAAAGTGATATTAACATCGACAATTTATTACGGTGTCAATTGAAGAAATTTAATAAATCAAAGGCTTTAATAGCATGGCTATGTACTGAAAACAAGAAAACAGCATTTTTAGCTATGCTGTCTTATGCTTTCAAAAGCTATTAATTCTTTAGTGTAAATAAATCGATTTAATTTGACAATGAAAATACTGTTAGAGTTATAATATTCAAACATAATTATAAAGCTATTCAATTTTTAAATTTAATACAAAATTGAGTTGTTGTATTTTGAGTATTTTACGTTTATAAAAACGTCGTTTAACCTTGCCCGCCTCGTCTCCCCCTTCTGTATACAGCCTAGTTTGCCATGAAGACTCTATTAAATTCCAACGTTACAATGAAGTTAGCGAGCGATGATAGAACCAGCATATGTCGCAACAAGTGAAACCATGAATAGTCCTTGTTGTTTGCAAGCGATCACTGCCACTTGAATCAAAGACCCTTAGAGGCCTCTTGAATTACACCGCTGTTAGAGTGATAATATCGCCACTGCCATTGTGCCCCTGCATTAAAAAATGATCCATTGTTGGAGGAAAAGAAAGCACAACCTTTTAGAAGCACCACCTGCCTAAAGGATCCCACAGGCTGTTGACGTCTTAAGCCATTAATAATCCATTTAGGAGGATTTAGTTGTTATTTCTTTACATTGATAGCTTGTCTGTCTTTGTTGTTATATTTATACGAAAGAAAGTTTCTGCAATAAATAATTCCTGGATGACAAAATGCCAAAGCGTAGAAAGAGTTTGTTTACGACCATTTTATAACTGTTTAAGACAAAATATTGCAAATGGGCTCCCGTAATATAGTTAAATGTAATAGACGTAACAATAGTTAAGTTAAAGATAATAACAGCATACGTACATACAATATTGTTGTGTTTACTGTGTTGGTATATAGGATGCCGGGTTGTAGCTATTGTCCTTTCATCTGATTGTTTTGACAATTTACACCACTCGATATGAAATCAAAAGAGCTACAAAAAAGTGTCTTGACATTTTTTGTTAAAGTGTACGGTTTTTGAGTATAATTTAGGTTTGAAATTTTCAAACAGCCGCCATTTTTAAACGCATGATTGGATACAATCGCCTATTTGTCTTGAGATGGATCATTGTTAGGTTAAACTTGAAATAATTCCCAAATTTGAACTCGATCAGTCAATCATTTCTCTAGATATGAATTATTCTGTTAAAATAAAAAAATTGCGGATATCTGGGAAATGAAGCGTTAAGGGCCTATGTTATATATATGAACTTTTTTACTTTCTCACTATACTATAGTATAGAGAAAGTATAGTGATCGCAAAAAAAATCGATGTTGATATTTTTGTGAAAATATCCGTTTTGGGACACCCTGAGTCCAAAAAAGTGGTTTTTACAAAATGTTTGTATGTATACAAAGCTAGAGCGAAAACTATTCGATCGATTTCAAACAAATTTGCACCAGACATGTCAATTAGGCCTGTATAGATGCACGAAAAACGGTTTAGAAATTTTTTAAAAAACAACCCCCTTTTTGGCAAAAAACCCAAAAAATAAGTTATTATTTTTTTAACGGCTCTAACGATTTTGATTTGGATTATTTGTAGCCCTTAATGTGGCTACCATATGGCTACCAAGCATAGGGTTACCATATGCAAAAAACCGCATCTTTCTAAAAATTCTCATTCAGCTAATAATACTAATAATATTTATTAGTTACTCTGCTACTAAATACAATTATGAAGTCACAGTGAATCTGTTTAGTAATTTAATTATGTTTGTGAGAAAGTATATGTCAGTTTCTGGTACCGTTTATTTCTTATTTTTAGCTATAGAATGAGCTACAGAGACTTTACCCGAATCGCCTGTATCGATTGCCCTCACGTTCCATACCTACCTTCCTTAAAATGTGTTCACCCGTATCGTGATAAACTTTTTTTAATGAAACATATCATTTTATTTCTCCTAAAAGTTTTGAAACGACACAGTGCAGAGCTTTTGCCCCCTTAAAACCACGTATTTCTCCTCCGTACGCCTAGATGGGGAATATTAACGAAAGTCATGAAAAACCAGATCTTCTAAAGCAACCCGATTTCCCAAATTTAACAAACGTTACAATTGACGGTGCGGAATTTATACCCCCAGATAACATAAATAACCGAACAACAAATACAATAACTGTCAGTTGTAAGGCAGGGGGTGTTGATTGGACAATTATAAGGGAGGAACTTATGTCGCCATAGTTTGGCGGTAAGGGAGTGAGAGCCAATTCATTCCATCCCCTCCTGGAAACTCCCGTGGGGATGTGGTAAATTATTCTAAAGTGATAAACGGGGTGACGCCACTCCTACCTCGAAGTAATGCAATTGTCCGTATTAGACTGTAAGTGTAAGGCTTTTAAAGGATGTGCATTAACTGTATATATTAGTCAGTTTACAGAGTGGATTATTTCCGAATCGAAACTTTGGGTCTACGTCGGACCAGACGGTGGAAGTTATACTTCTTTGGCCATCCAATGGTATAGACAGGTAGACCTACTATTGATTTAATATATTTTGGGAAAAACTAGTCGTAACTTAGAGTAGCCCTACTATTTTGTAGATGATAACCTATTCTTTTATAAAAACACTAACCAACTAAATGAAGGCATATTTTAAAATTAATATCCCATGTTTCCCTTCTTTGTTACATACGCTTATGAATACTATCGTTGCATCTGTTTGGTTGGTCGCAGTTAGTCTGGGGACCATGATCAGTGCTCACGTACTACACCCAACAAAATGAATGAGCTCCCGAAGTTTCTGCATATCGTCGTGAATCACCCTGCATATACAATTTTTAATGACACCCGAAAACGTGTTCAGGAGACCATGATCAGTGCTCACTCACTACACCCAACAAAATTAGTATTGTATTGTCATCGGTCCTTGATAAGTGTGCAAAGTTTCAAATCAATCCGACGTGTTGAAGAGGATGAAAATCACTTCGTGTTCTGGGGACCATGGTCAGTGCTCACTAACCACACCCAACAAAATTAATATTGCATTGCCATCGGTCCTTCATAAGTGTGCAAAGATTCAAATTAATTCGACGTTTTGAAGGGTGTGAAAATGACGTCGTCTTTTGGGGACCATGATCAGTGCTCACTCACTACACCCGACAAAATTAATATTGCATTGTCATCGGTCCTTGATAAGTGCGCAAAGTTTCAAATCAATCCGACGTTTTGAAGTATAGGAAAGTATACGAATATACGAAGAAAGGTATAAAAAGGCACTTTCCGGGTTTTACTCCTAACGCGTGACGCGGTTTCTCGACCGGCACCCAATCCCGATTACAACGGGCGCAAAGAAGTATAACTTCAACTAGTTAGTGTTACAAGTTTCTTGAAAGTTTTTAAAAGTTAACCATCCAAATACATTCCCAAATTTTCCTCTTTCTACTTGCCGCTGTCTAAAAGTTACGGACGGGGTCCCATACTTTTGGAACACCCTATATATTTCGTACACGAAGCTAGCTATTCAGAACCTTCGTAATTTCCCAAATAGTGTGTTGTAGCCCTAAAACATATGAACTTAATTTTAGAAATTCGCTCGAATAACATCATTGGTTCAGCTGCGTGATCGAATTATTGTTTGTATACATTTTACATTATAAGTTGTTATTTGATGATTCGTTTTCGAAAATAACCGTTGGGAGTCGCAAAAAGAACCACTATTTTACACTATCGAAGGACAGCGTGGTTATAGCCTATATTGTTCCCTCCAAGCGCTAAGTCGCGATTGCGATCATTATAAATCAGTCTGTAGTGCTTAAGTCGCATCAGAAATCGATTACTACAGTAGTATAAAGTTTAAAATCGATACTTTTAAAAATGTAATCTTGGTAGCATTGTAAAGTCAGGCTGTTTTAGTGCACACATCTGTATCTGTGCCAGTGTTTTTTTTTTTTTTATACTTGTTTTTTCTTGTAAGAAATCACGATCATTTGGAAGAATAGAGTGTGTTACAGTGTGCAACTTTTGTATATCTTGGAATTTGTACGGTGGCATTTTGAAATTATTTTTAGTGGGAGCATATCTCAAAACAAATTTTCAAAATATACAAAACAAACAGCTGTAAAAATCTAGGATTAAAAGTAAGACAAAATTATGTTAAAATTAAATACTGTACAAATTTCATGCTTATCTGATTATAATGATATATAATAATTCGACCACGCAGCTGAACCGCTGATGTGAGATGAGCAAATTTCCAAAATAAAGTTTATAGGCCTATGTTTTAGGGTTTCGACCAACAATTTGGGAAATAGGTCTATTCACGACGGTGCTGAATAGCTGCAAAATGGTTCGCATGCCATTCCGCATATTGGGAGTATCTTCAATACACAATGCATTGCGTGCTTCGAATGCCATTCCTCATATTGGGAGTATCTTCAATACACAATGCTTTGCGTGCTTTGCACGCCATTCCGGATATTGGGAGTATCTTCAACACACAAAGCATTGCGTGCTTCGCTCGCCAACCCACGTATTGGGAGTATCTTCAATACACAATGCATTGCGTGCTTCGCACGCCAACCCATACATTGAAGAAATAATTATACCACGCAGCTGAACCGCTGACGTGAGTTGAGCAAATTTCCAAAATTGAGTTTATAGGCCTATGTTTTAGGGTTCAACTAACAATTTGGGAAATAGGTCTATTTACGATGGTGCTGGATAGCTCAAAATGATTCGCACGCCATTCCGCATATTGGAAGTATTTTCAATACACAAAGCATTGCGTGCTTCGCACGCTAAACCCACGGTAGGATCCACCACACGGCTTTAAACCGGGTACTTGTATGGTATTTTACGTTTTGATCGATTTATGGGAACCAAGCGAGCTATGAGGTCGCGTAAAAAAACAAAATGTGCAGAATAACGCCCTACATTTATGTTTGTAGAAAAATTTTAAAACAAATTCATTCTCGTAGGAAAAATCTCAAAAAATAGTTACTTCCCGTCAAAAAACGTGCTTCCGATTGTTGGATTGTTTTGGCTAATGAACTCGTCCGAGCGACGTAGACAACCAACTAGTGTACCAAATTTGAACCAAATCGGACTTAAAATGCGGCCGCTAGAGTGCGAACACATATATACATATAAATATATGATTTTTAATGACACCCCAAAACGTGTTCTGGGGACCATGATCGGTGCTAATTTGCTACTCCCGACCTTGGGTCTTACCATAAGGTCCACTGCAATAGCTCATTTTTCCTATGGAAATTCGCTAGTAAGTATATTTTTACATTTTAGTATGAATTTTATACATATTTTTAAAAATATACATGCACTCCGTCTTAAGAATGCCTAGCACTGAAATGTATTATAGTCAGTTCTTGGAGGATTCAGAGAAGTACTAGACGTAAAATCTTCTTAGTGAAAGCCACATTCTTATTATATCTGCCTCCATCTCCTCTGACTATTCTTCGGCTGCTTTCTACAACACACTGACGTAACCAGAAATGTGCGTGAAGTTAATTATAATTGTATTTAACGAATCAAACCGAGCGTAACGCATACTTAGTTTAATAAAACCGTTACGCCCATTCCTCTTGGATCAATTTCCCCAAAATACCGAGCGGCTATATAAATGGTTTATTTTGAAAACTACTACGCACTTGAGACGATTAGAGAGAAGGGAGATCCGGGCACGTGCCTCGACAGGAAGTTGTTGTTGCGGCCCATCATTAAGGTTGTGTGGGGGGGGGGGTATTTTACTAACCAAGGTAATTTGGTTTCAATACTTCGGATACCTTGTTAAATACAGGAAGTCACGAGTAATTGGAAAAGTCCCGGCGAGGGGTTGCGCTCCAGAGATAAGTCCGTGCAAGTAAAAGAAACTAAATCTAACCTCATTATACGTAATTTTATTTGTATCTTTCATTTCTCTAAGCAAAATTTATGACGAATTCTGAGTTAAAATCTATTAACAGAAAAATGTTCGCACTTGCAAGTTCACAGACAGCACAATCACAGTCATTTGCTCGGTACAATCTTAAAGTATATATTCTAGAATATTCCACAATGTGCCTGGCACATGCTCCTAGAATGTGTTCAGAACATGCGCAGCATAGCATGAGCATGTTTTATGACTTCAATACGAACTATAATAATATAATAATAATAAAGAATTTATTTCCATATACATAATATACAATTAATAGCACTAACATGATATGTCCAAACATTTAGACATGACAAGAAAACTAAAATTTTTCCAGATAGTAAAATAAAATAATTTGTTCTACTTATACACTAAATACATTAATACACAAACATTCAGACTTGAAAAAAACTAAAAAACATCTTGATATAACAAAACAAATTTTACTCATAATGTACCAGTCTTAGAAAAAGACGAATAAATTAAATTGGAAGCTATACTGGGCCACATAGACTGGAGATGTTCAAAGACTTACCTTTAAAACAAAAATCACCAAACTGCAGAAATGTCTCAGCTGATCACTTACAAAATCATTATGATACATTGAGGTTAACTCAATAAAGGAAAAGCTAGATTGAATTTAGGTTTATTAACCAAAATATATAAAAAAAATATTATATGCCCTTAGTTATAAAAATGAAAAAATTTACATGCCCTTAAATACAAAAAAAATAAAATGACAAAGGTTAGATTACAAAATATAATTTAAGTTGCATTTAAAAGTTCCCTCCCCAAAAATTTAAAAGTCGAAAAACCCTCCCCATTAATAATGATTGCAAAGTTTATACAAAATTATTAATTAGACAAAATTACAAAAATTTGACATATAGTACCATGGATTTATTAATAAGTAACATTTATGTCGTTGGCCAACTGTAAAGCTAAGTATAATTAAATAATAAAAAATATTAAATGAAATTGTGAGACGTCTCTCTATAATAATATAAAAAAAATATGTATATAATTTCTAATTTTTAGTCCTTGTAGGACTGAGGTTCGAAACTTGCTATAGCGCTCCTCCCAATTATTATTAATTATAAAAGACATATATTAAAAATTATTCATTTGTTACAAGACACAAAACAGTACACAGCCTATTCAAAAAGTTTCTTACAAAGTTCACTGCAATTTTAGTAAAATTTCATATTTTAGTTCATAGCTATTTTAAAAAAAGAAGGCACTGTCGCAGAAAATAACCATTAAAGTTGCATGTTGTAGTTGCATTTAGAAGAAAACATGGTGTTGTAGTTGCATTTAGAAGAAAACATGGTGTTGTAGTTGCATTTAGTAGCAGAACATATGGGTAGTACTTGCATTTAGTAGCAGAACATATGGGTAGTACTTGCACCAGTTATACACTGCATATAAAAACAAAATACATGTTTTTAGAATTAAGGTAGGCTTTAAAACCAAGCATAGTGAAAAGCTTTTAGGTTAAAAGTTTGCCTTTATAATATTTTTGATAATAAGTGACAAGCAGGTATTTTAAAATAAAAATGTTAACTGTTAATACAAGACTTAACCAAAGTTAACTTGTCATGTTACTTTAACTGTTGCTACATGTCTAGGGACCACATGGTAAACCTTTAAAATGCTTATTGGTTATAGGCTCAATAAAATATCAGAGATATTGCTATTCAAACGATAGGTTTTCCTTTTTTAAAGTCCTTATTTGTTAAAGATTACACAGCTTTAAATTTGTATAAAAATTATATAATTTGCCTAAACTAGGCTTTAGTTTGAAAATAGGCTAGTTACATAAAAATTTAATATTTAGGATGTACTGAAGGTATTTAAAGAAGAAAATTGAATTACACAGATATTAAGTTATACTTTAAGAGTTTGAAATATTATTTACAAAATTAAAGTACACTTAAATTCACATAGTAGCAAACTTACAAGTAAAGTTTTATAACAAAGCCAACGTTAAATAGGATGACAGCAAAAGACATTTCAATTTGGTAAACATAAATTCACATACCTGGTATTTAGTAGAATAGGACTTAAAATAATGACATTATAATTACTAACGCACAGTCGTTAAACACCCGACTAAGTCATTTATAAAGATTAAGAACGAGATACAGACAAAGCCATTACCTCTGTTGACTTGCACAAAACGGAAAGTAATGGCGACAACAGAGCTAACGTGCATGCCGAGTCCAAAGTAGGTCACGTGATAAAATAGCTGGTGAGTCTCAGATAAAGGCCTACGACGTTTGATAGTTTCGAATTACAGTGACCTCTGCACAGATGCGCCTGCCTAGTGCATAGCACTAACAGCTGACGTCTGTACGGAGTCGCCACCTAGCGGGAAAAAGGGAACTACTTGGAGAAGAAAGAAGGTCGATAATGCAGAAGGCTTAACGTAAAAGAAGGTTTTTGACTAACGTAAAAACTTGGTGGAAAGTAAATTTTGACAACGCGGAACTCTAATAACGGCACAATAATTATATACAATTTTATCATTCTACACTTTATTGTGCAAGGTTCAAGAACTTAAGGATCTGCTATAGTGGCAGCCATCTTGGATGTTTATCCCATAAGAGCAATGTTAAATTTCAAACCATTTATTTCGTTTATTTTTTATCATAAAATTGTTTGCAAGGTCTCATTTTAAGCACAGTCACAATACGCATCCGTCTTGCAATTTACATTTTTTTTAAATGCTTTTGATTTTGACATTTTGTAAGTACAAAGTTTGAATTTTTTCCTAACACACTAAGAAATTAATAACGAAAAATAATTTGCAAGAAGGATCCGAAATTTTATAAAGAATATTCAGTTTTTTTTTCAACACTCAATTACAAAAGATAGACTTATAAAATGGTTTGAAATGAGGCAATGTCAGCGCAAGAAATTGCACTGTTTAGATAGGGATATAGTGAGAGGCGTTTGCGTTCCAGTGGATTTCTCGTTTACTGGAGCAGACCCTTAAGGAAATTAGGTACCCCTGTTGGCAAAGCCAGTTTTGGGGATTACCAGCACGAATTTCAAAAAAATGTTTGCAGAACAGAAGGTTTTGCTACCACATTAATCATATAATTATACAAATTTCAGTGATCTCAGCTAAGGCTTGAAACTACCTCCAACCAAATAAAAACACCGGCGAGAAAACTAATCTTAATTGCACCTAGCCAGGCGCACAAAAAAGAGCCTCAATATCAAGAAGCCAGATATTTAAGCTTTTCAAAAAAGGTTTAACTCCGTAAATAGTTTTTATGTTTGTTGGCAAAGCATTAAAAAATCTGAGTCCCTGGTACAGGAAACATTTCTGAAATAGTGTTACCTTGTCTCTGGGTAAAACACAATACTGCTCTCTACGGGTATTTTGTATATTGGATTTCGGCATATCCAGCTTTCCTTTTATAGCCGCATTTAGGATGACATATACATACATAATCTACGCACAGATAACATTTTCAACTGCCTAAATAAGGGCAAGGAGTGTTCTAGTTTTGATTTATATAAAATGGATCTAACTATTTGGTTTTGAGTTCTAATTACAGGCATAAGTGTGCTTAGGTATGTACCACCCCACACCAACAGTCCATATCTCAATTTAGAATGTGCAAGTGCATAGTATATAACTTTTAATAATTTAATGCTACAAAATGATCTTAAGTAATACATCTTTCTCAATACTAGATAAAGTTTCCTATTTAGCTCCTTAAGATGTTCTTTCCAGCACAATTTATAATCTAATGTTACACCCAGATACTTCAGCTTATTTACTCTGCCAATAGATTCACAGTTGCACCGAAGAACAGATGAGCAAGACAATACATGATAATTGACTTCATTTTCAAAAGTTATGTCATTTTTTAAATAAAAAATAATATATTTAGTTTTTTTACTTAGTACCATGTAATGCGTCGCAAACCATCATTTGATACAGCGCAGATCCCGAATAATATCGTTCTTTATAATCCTTAAGATTTGGTGCACTATACACGAAGGCAGTGTCATCCGCAAAGGCAGTTAACTCTCCCCTGAAATTACCCTTACAGAAACTATTAATATACAGGGTGTATCAGGAAGAAACGGAAAGAATTGCAGGACGTGTTCTACTGGTGAAAATAATGAAAAAAGTTCCTATAAACGTAGGTCCGAAAACGCTTCGTTTTCCAGATATCCGCCATTTTGTTTTTTGTACAAAATAATTCATATCTAGAGAACGGTTTGACTGATTGAGTTCAAACTTGGTATGAAGTTTAACCTGACAATGATATACCTCAAGAAAAATAAACGATTAAATCTAATCATACGTTTCAAAATGGCGGCTGTTTGAAAATTACAAACCTAAATTACTCTAAAACCGTACATTTTAACGAAAAATGTCAAGACACCTTTTTTGTAGCCCTTTTGATTCCCTATCGGATGGTGTAACTGTCAAAACAATCGGATGAAGGATAACAGTTAAGTTATGTGTACTAATTGGTTTGTTCAACTCGGCATCCTACACAAACACAGTAAATACTACAATATTGTATGGACATTAATTTTGTTGTCATTACCTTTTAACTTAGCTATTATCCTTCATCCGATTGTTTTGACAGTTACACTATCCGATAGGGAATCAAAAGGGCTTCAAAAAAGGTGTCTTGACATTTTTCGTTAAAATGTACGGTTTTAGAGTAATTTAGGTTTGTAATTTTCAAACAGCCGCCATTTTGAAACGCATAATTGGATTTAATCGTTTATTTTTCTTGAGGTATATCATTGTCAGGTTAAACTTCATACCAAGTTTGAACTCAATCAGTCAAACTGTTCTCTAGATATGAATTATTTTGTACAAAAAACAAAATGGCGGATATCTGGAAAACGAAGCGTTTTCGGACCTATGTTTTTTAGGAACTTTTTTCATTATTTTCACCAGTAGAACACGTCCTGCAGTTCTTTCCGTTTCTTCCTGATACACCCTGTATATAAGAAACAACAAAGCACCAAGAACTGAACCCTGAGGAACCTCGTTTTGGACCCTCATCTCATCACTAACACTATTACCTATTCTAACACATTGTACACGATTTAATAAATAGCTGGAGAACAGTTCATACGTAATGCCCCTTATGCCCAATTCCCATAATCTCTTTAATAAAACTGCGCACAATCTATGCACATGACAGGCACGCCCTGCACTTTGCATATTATTTGTCAGAAATTAGTTTTGAGTTGAACGTAGCATTTGTTTACACATCAGCCTCCAGAACCTGCTTCGTTCCGCTCGCAGCTCGACCTTGGAGCCTCGGATTAAGGGGGCACTCCACCTTTAAAAAAATTTTCTTTATTTTTAAAGCAAACCTAATTATTTTATATTTTATAATATGAGTGTTGGTTACAGTGTTTTTTCCGTAAGTTTGGCCTCCCACCCCCCTCCCCCCGGGGGTTAACTTTTACGGATTTAACTGGGCTTCACTGTAGCAGACATAACTCAAGTTGTATTTGAGATAGCCTCATTTTTTATTTTTTATTTTGAAGAGGGCATTCCATTCTACAACCTGTAGTATTGATATTAAATTATATAAAATATTTCTGTAAAAAATAAGTTTTTTAATTTTTGTATACAAATTTTTAGTAAAATCTTTTTTTAATCATTTCTTAAAATCTTTATTATAGGAACTAATGTACATCCATACTACAGGTTGTACAATGAAATGTCCTCTTCCAAATAAAAAATAAATTATGAGGCTATCTCAAATACAACTTTAGTTATGTCTGCCACAGTAAATGAAAACGTGAGAAACCAAACTTTCGGAAAACGGCCTTTTGAAAAGACTCAGTTATTTGGAGAATATACATGTAGACCTACGCGTTTCGTTTTTAGATAAAATAAACTAATTATAAGCATATTATCTATACTTATTATATATCAAATTGTTCAGAAAATCACAGGGAACAAAACTAGGGGGAAAAAATAATTGTAATTTTTTTAAATTTTTATCAATATTAAGGTGGAGTGCCCCCTTAAGAACTACTTCACTTCGCTAGCAGCGGACAAACTCGCGTTTAATGATACTTTTAGAGTAATGTTATGGTATTTTACGTTTTGATTGCTGTTAGGAGAATCAGACGACCTATTTGGTCGATTAAAAAACAAAATTTGAAGAATAGAATCCTATATATATGTTTTAGAAAGAAAGAAAATGTAATTCTAGTTCAAAAATCCAAAACCATGTTTCTGTTTGTTGAAGTTTTTGACTAACGGCTTAGAAAACCAACGTGTGTACCAAATTTGAACCAAATCGGACTTAAAATACGGCTGTTAGAGTGCGAACACATAGCCTATATATATATACAATTTTATAATGACACCCCAAAACGTATTCTCGGGACCATGGTCGGTGCCCATTGACCTCTCACCATAAGGGCAACTGCAATAGCCCATCTTTCCTAAGGAAATTCGCTAATAAACTACCGACCGACTCATTGCCTGAATCAACGTAGTTCAGTTTCGAAGACAACGAATAACCGAATCACAGGTAAAGGTGAGCAGTCAAAAGTTGTGTCGCTTGTTATAAATCAAACCGAACTTAAATTCGTGTCGCCCAAAACCAAGCAATTAAACTCCACCCGTCTTTTTATTTCACTTTTACATTTTATTGTCACTTGAAACCGTGTCCGGCCAGAACAGATTTTATCAGATCTTATTATATTCGTGGGTCGTAGTAAATTACTACCTTGGATTTTATTTGTTTTTAAAATATGACAGTTGAGGCCTTAATCAAAAGTACGCCTAAATAATTTTAGCAGTTTTAACTAATTACATTTTCTCAAGAGTATTTAACGGTTTAACTCATAAAGTACCTTAGTGAATTAGTAAGATTATTGTACTAAACATATTTCGACCCAATAGAGTTCGTTCAGTAGATATAAAACTTTAAACGGACCATTACAAGACAAACTAAAACAAAATCTTTAAACTTTAATGGCTTCGTGATATTTCTATAAACAAATTCAACATAAAATAATTTGACTACGCAGCTGGGCCGCTGACGTGAGTTGGGCAAATTTTCAAAATTAAGTTTATATGACTATGTTTTAGGGCTTCCAACAACAATTTGGGAAATAGATCTACTCACGAAGGCGTTGAACAGCTGTCTGTGTGTACGCAATATATCAGTAGAATTTGTTTGCGCCTAGTGGCCTCGCGAGTTTGCACCACTTGGCTTCGAACCGGGTACTTTTATGGTATTTTACGTTTTGATCGATTTTGGGGGAACCAAGCGAGCTATAAGGTCGCGTAAAAAAAAAATATGCAGAATAACATCCTACATTTATATTTTTAGAAAAACTCTAAAAACAATCATTCCGGTTGTTGGATTTTTTGGCTAACGAACTCGACCAAGCACCTTAGACCATAGGCGTAACAAGGACGACCGTATGGAGGGGGTTACAACAACCGGGGTGGGGGGAAGGTGGGGGGGGGTGCATGGGCAATTTTTTTTTTAATTAAGATGCAAAATAACACGTTTTAGTCTTCCCAAAAGTACTTTAAAATGATATAGGTGTGTATACTTTTCTACTTGTAATAATAATTGTGATTTAGGCCCATTTTAGAATAATTTAAAACAGCAACCATGACTCATCCCCCGTCAAATCTTTCCGTGCGCTGCCCTAACCCCATAGGACCGGAACACACACGGCGTTTTTTTGTCGGCTGCGGATTGTCATAAAATTTAAAGTGTGCGCGCGGTAAAATTTCCGACGCCGCGCCGTCTAAAATTCTTACTGGGATTCATTAAACTGAAGTGTTTAGTTTATCAA
>JAGFPH010001684.1:214249-249701 GCA_018207615.1 Philaenus spumarius
TTCTCGTAATTATAATACGACGAAATATTATAATTATACAAATATTATAATCATACTGTTATCGGCAACATACTGTGATTAAACAGTTTAGGTAAGTCCTCTAGTTTTTTTTTAATTCTAATTATATAAAGTGATAATACGACGAAATATTATAGGGGAGAGTTGTCTAAATCGTACCACTTTGGAGTATATGAATTTTTACACTTACAAATTATTGCATTTTGAGTTAAACTTAGTATAACATCATAGTATATCTAATAACCTATTTGTAAAACTTCTTTAAGCCACATACAACTAAAGAAACACCACATAAAACGGTTTTTTCCAGACCCTTACAAGTGGTACGATATAGGATACGAGTTTATCAAATCGTACCACTCAGTTTCCTAAATCGTACCTAGTTTCCTAAATCGTACTTCTAATGGATAGAATATAACATTTAGGAATGACAACTTTTTATGGAAGGTTGTAAAAAGCAAACTGTATTTTAAAACACTTTTTAATTACAACATTAGTAGAAACACTCTGTTTAGGTTACACGTCACTCAAAAATAAAATCAATCAAAGTTACAAAGTTTTAAGTTGTTTTAAATTGTACAATCAGGACAAATATAATGTTTGAGTCCAGACTTTGTTAGTCCAGCGCATCTCTCGTGGATCCAACTTTTACAATTTAAATATTGTACCATATCTTCAACAGAGGTTTCCTCGCAAACGCTACAATCTTCATTGCGAATTTGGAACACAACACCACATTGATCTGAAGTTGTGGGTAAGCATGATGTTAAAGCACTCTGTAAATTCCTACTTACTGAGCAGGCTTCTTTTTGGAATCACTAGATTTTTTTTGATTTTTTTTTTTAATTGAAACTTGTGGTTTAGTTTTCCTCAATTTTAACTACCTTACTTTTTCCTGCGCAGCTTGCAATTCTTTAGCCATCTTTAGCTCAGCTTTTTAGGGACTACTAGTAAGAAGTTTTGCTTTTTGAACTCCTGAATTAGTTTTGTTCTTGGATTTTGTTGGTTTTGGCACAGGGGAGATCTGTTCAATTGATAGTTTTAGAGTCGAGACCTCTTTAGTTGGTTTTTGTTCACCAGATTCTGTGCCTGCTCGATCTGGACTAGGGATGTTTGGCCAGCTAATTTCTAAAGAATTATCTGGCCCATCACTGAAATGTGCATCTTTTTCAACCGTTGAAACTGGTTGTTCCTCACATGTAGGTGTCTCGTCAATGTTGTCAGAGTTTAAATTTTCAGCAGGGTAAAAGTCACTGTCTTTAAAAACAGAGCGATCCACTGGCCAAATTCCACACGTTTTAAAACCATTTATCACATTTTCATTGGTAGCAGCTTTCCCATATGCCTCAGCTACTATTTCAGACACTTGGTACTGGGTCACAGACAAACCAGGATTCGTTCATAGCCATTTTTGAACAGCTTGTTTGTAATACCCTTTTAATGGACCGGTCTAAGGGTTGGACGTGATGCGTTGTGTGACCAGGAAGTTGCAGCAATATTACTCCATGAGTTCATTTACGAATTAATTTATTAATTATGAATTAATAAATTAAGGCTACATTGGCACAAAGAAATATGAAACTTGGAACATCATAATTTCCTGTATCGTACACCGGTACGAATTAGGAAACTTGATGGGGTACGATTTAGGAAACTCCTTACTTTTCACTAAACTCACATTATTTCTAACCTCGAAGAGTTGCAAGAGTCCACGAGCTCAGTTTTAAACACTACATTTGATGCTGTTAACTCATGCAATGTTAGGATTACTTTATACATACATTTACAGGTAATAACGGCTTCCTAAAAAACACCAAATTAGAAGTCCAAAAGTCAGAAAATACAAATAAGGCTATAACAAATCAACGCACAGACACAGCGTCATGAAACTTCATCGAGTCACTCGAGACAGTAATTAGTTCACCCAGACGCCGATGGGGCGCTCATAACGTAGGTCTATATCCTTGAAACAGTGGTGGCACGATTTAGGAGGTGGTACGATATTGGCTACTTTCCCCTAATTATTATACAAATATTATAATCATACTGTTATCGGCAAAATATGTGAAGTGACTTTAAAGGGGTAAATATTGTCTAGCTATGAACTCAGTTCTGGTATGGATAAAGTTTTCTTCAAGACAGCCTCGCAGGTAGACGCGGAGGGATTAGGGGCTGGGACCTCGCGCAGGGTTGCCTCCTATGAGCGCCCTGTCCTACGAGCGCCATGTCCATCTAGCGCCCACTCTCGGGTTGACGAGGGTCAGAGAGGGGTTGACAGGTCTAGGAGCTGTCCAACGAGCGCCGCATTTCTGTATCACCCCCTTCGACCACCTGTACTTGTTAGTATTTATTGATCGATGAATTGACACGATCAGTGACATCGAAAAACATTTCTTAAATATGACCCATATGCTTGTATTTAAAACCTTTCTTATAGATAATCGCAACGATATATAGTTTATAATATTACAGTAACGTTATTTCAATAGCCGTTGTCGGATTTGTAAAACTAGAACTAAAAAAATGATAAAAATATAACAAATTATTTCCAAAAATATTCTTAAACAAAATACCTCCCAAATCTTTTATTTGGTATTTTACCAGGTGCTATTTACTGAATCACTGCTTCTAGTAAGTTGAAGATACCTAAATATGAAACACCTCAATTCTGTCCTAAATTAAACGGTAATTTTTGTAAGCAGTGCCATACGTGTTATAAGCACGTGTATAAACAATTTAATATGCCAGTATTAGGTCATGTCCCTCAAAAGGGTCGCCGGAATACTACCCCCCGGAAAACTACCCCACCAAGCAGGTTCCTACGTCATTTTGACGTCAGAGATCAGGGGGGGCAGTTTTCCAGTCACGCACACTCAAGTTTCGATATAATTAGAATAAAAAAAAACTAGAGGACTAACCTAAACTGTTTAGTCACAGTATGTAACCGATAACAGTATAATTGTAGGAACCTGCTTGGGGGGGTAGTTTTCCGGGGGGGTAGTATTACGGCGACCCGCTTTTGCTAGGGGGGGGTAGTATTTGCACTTTTTATTCCACTACAGAAATGCGGCGCTCGTAGGAAAGCTCCTAGACCTGTCAACCCCTCTCTGACCCTCGTCAACCCGAGAGTGGGCGCTAGATGGACATGGCGCTCGTAGGACAGGGCGCTCATAGGAGGACACCCTCGAGCAGACTACGACTTTACGACTGAGTCGCTAATGAGATTCGGCAACGTCGTGCTGTCGTAGCCCTGCAAATATTTTTATTGCCCCCCAAGGGTTCCAGGTAGCATTCAGTCGTGTTGTCATACAACCAGTTTCTTGCAACTGAGCCCTTTGTCATCGCCTCGTTTAAAACCAATTTATAAATATATCTTTTGTAATTGCGTGGTGAGAAGAAATGATTCCGGCTTGCTATTTGCTTTTAATTATTCATTTTGTATTGTGTAAGCGAAAAAATTCAAACTTGCTACCCACTTAAAAAATGTCAATTACATAAAACATTTACGAGTTAAAAAAAATCTGAAACTCATTTCGGTTGAACTGAGACTTTGCTAACGATTTTATGATACAAATCAACGAAATAAATGGTTTTAAATTTAACATTGCTATTACGGGATAAATATCCAAGATGAACGCCACTACAGCAGACCCTTAACGTCAGGAGTGTATAGACATTACAATTCTAAAACAGTATAAGGGGTTAAAATGAGGTTGATACAATAAATTTAATTAACTTCCTACAATGTATAAAGCTAAATTTGTGTAATATTATTCTTAAGTGATATAAAAAACCATTTCCAATTCGATTAGACCTACTTAAGTCAAGATAATGGAATTCGATAACTACCCTTAAAATTAAATAATACTTAAAATGGGATGGCTACCCATATAATATAAATTAAATTCACACCCATATGTTTAATACACTCTCTACCACCTGTACTGATCATAAGAATTAGTCTAACCATATATTTATATATTTAAATCAAGCACAATAGCAAAGCATTGACGGGTCCACTAATTTGTATTTTCCTGAGCATTCTTAAGTATAAATCTAAGATTACAGCTGTTTCACCAATCTGTCATGCTTGATCTGATCATTGTGGAACACTTAGTCACATTAGATAATTTTTAACATTTATCATGCATTCAAATAACAGTCAGTAAGCATATATTAACACAAATAAGTTTGTATTATTGTTTCTTTATTAACTGTGTGTTTTATTTGTTATTATTCAACCTAGTATTCGAGAGATATTGCTTTGGATTTTCAACAAGAGGTCCTTTATTGCGAATTTCCATTTAAATGAGCTATGCAATCACACTTACAGTGAGACCTAAGGTTTGGAGTGGTTAAGGAGCACTGATCATAGTCGCCAGAATAAATTTAGGGGTGTCATTAAAAATTGTAAATGCGAACATATGTGTTTGAACTCTAACGGCCGCAAATTTGGCATACACGTTGGTTTTCTAAGTCGGTCGGACTAGTTTGTTAGCCAAAAGATCCAACAACCAGAAGCACGTTTTCGATAAGTAACAATTTTTTTTTAGATTTTTCGCACTTGGGGTTTTATCTAAAATGTACGAGATTATTCGTAACATTTTGTTTTTTTAGACTTCGTTATTTATAGCCCATCTGGTTCGCTAATATATTTCGTACACTTAGGCAGATAGTCAGCAAATAGTTGGTTGATAAACTTAATTTCAGAAATTTGCTCAACTCACGCCAACGTTCAGATGCGTGACAGAATTATTTATTCATTAGATCCGATGGTTTTTGATAATTTATTTATTTTTGTAATTTACTATCGGTACTACCAACACATATTTTGTACTGAATGTGCCTGTCTTTTGTTTTGCTACCTTTTTCGTAACTTTCTTTCTTTGTTTTTCAACATCAACATGATCACAGTCTAGAGTTACACCTGTCGCTGTCATGCTTCTTCGGTCACATAGAGATAAACAAGGACAGCGAATGTTTTTCTACTTGAAACTGGTTTATTGAGAGCGTTATGCCCCGGATACATCGAGGACACGAGAACACTCGGTAGTTTCATTAAATGTACGTAGTCATATCGTTAGGGTACAGAAATAATAGGGTGTTGTAGGGAAGGTTGTATAGTGAAATCATTCACACAGATTTGTCTGAGAGTCGGACAAAACGTCTACAGCTTGCAACAAGAATTGCAATTCTGTTGAATTTTGGGTAATAATTTCACCCCTCTGTGTGACGTACAGAGAAGCGATAACCATAATAAAATATATTCATATTTTGTTTAAAATTTGTTTTCATTGGTTGGTGGTTTAAAAATTTTTTTTATTGTTTCTGCTTTACACATTGTTACAAATTATGATAACAAACCAACCGTTACAATTAATAATAATAACAAACTAACACAATATTTTATCAAACTAAATTAAACAAGAAAAATACAGAAACAATAATGGAGACCACGGAGGTAATAAAAGATGTGACGGTTTTTTTAAACATATATCTATAAATAATAATTATTTAACAATTCAAAGAATAAATACATACTACTATCCCCTGATTACAAATTAACCCCCCCCCCCACGTTGCTACAGTAAATTAATCTAAAATTTTCCCAACAATTTTGACCATATTTCCCAACTTCTGTGGAGGGTAGGGGGGGTGGTGTTTTGGGTCATGTTATGTGGGATAAATCCCAGTGGAGGCTCAACCACGGAATTTAAAGGCTCTTCTTTACCTTGAAGTAAACTCCCGAGTGTACAGTATGATTTCAATGCAAAAGGCCTGACTCAAGCAGCAAAATCGTTGAAACATTCATTCGTAATACCGTGTTTCGGATTCTATTTATAAATTAATAATCTGGGAAACTACTTTAAGTTATAAAGAAGGCTTTATATTTTTTACGTGTTAGCTTAAAATATGGAAATTATTGCTTAAAACTCCCAAAAAATGCGTTAAAAATAATCGATTTTTACTCAGTTAAACTGTTGATTAAAAGGAGTTGCCGACGATTTCTTTCAATTATGATCGAGATATAAGACAAAAGCACAAAGCCTTTAAGAACAATTTAAGATGTTTCACAACTTTTTAGGTTGATAAACGGCGTCCAAAACACGGTAGTACGAAGTGCAAATTTTTGCTGTTTTACGCAAGGTATAGAATACCCTTAAGTAGAGATATTAACACTGCGCGTGCTATATTGAGTACTTTAAGAGTTTTTCATTTTGTACAAGAATTTCAACATATTCATCACATTATTGGAAAAAAATTCCCCGAAATTTTCCCCAATATTTTTCTTTCCAAAATATTACCCCATTTCGGGAGAAAAAAACCCCAATCTGGCAACACTGGTCTGGCGCAGTGCATGGCATGGTGAGCCAGTGACAGTAGGTGTTGCCACAATAACAAGGGTAAGAACTAAATGTAGTTTGAAATTATCAAACTAATAATAACCAATTTGGGGGCATTTTTATGTTAAAATTTTTCTTCAGTATTTTATGTTTTTTACAAGATCTAACTATTCAGATTTTGTATAATAGTTGAATAGTAAACCTTTTAATTATTTGAACAGAACTACAGATGTTTAAAGAGTAGACTACTAATAGAAACATTTTACAACTTTGACTTCAAAGATACAAGCTTTATAATAATTATTATAAATGAACAGGTAACTTTTTAGCTTAAAATAACAACATTTGAAATTCAATTTATATTGAGTGTACTTAGGCCTAATGCTATAGAGAAAGTCTTTGGTTTCCTCCTGATTTTTCGAATCTCTCAATCACTTGGTCCATGGTTGGGTTCAATAGGTAGGCTATATTGTGGTGTATAATATATAAGAGAGCCAATCCAACCAACCTTTTTTGAACCATGGTAGTTCTGTCCACTACTTCAAGTGCCTTAAGGGCCATGTTATACGGGCGCTGTTAGTGCAGCGTTGATAACGCTAAAAACCAGGCGTAAAATTCCCAAGTTATGACGTTGAAAGCGGGTCTTAACGTGTCTCCAACGTGGCGACACTCAATTCCAAGATGGACACCATTCAGTTAGGCTGTCTAGGTGTATTCAAAATAGTATAAACATTTGAGGAATTGCGAAGGAGGAAGGGTAGAAGATGGGGCATTGTCTCACCAACCTCATTCCAGCATTTAGCTTTCAATTATTTATTGCTATAATCCTTTGACTTAACGTCATAAAGAAGTGGCTGCTGTTCGATAGCGTAAATAATTTGTTCAGTGCCAAACATTTTGTCACTTTGAAGTACACAATAACCACTTTGAAATAAACAGTAACAACTATGAACCAGGACAAAGTCGTTACTTCTGACTACTATGGCCTCACTGATCTGCGCTGCGACTGCGAGTGCGCGTTGACAGCGCTCCGTATAACTTGGTTCGGCGTTGATAGAGCCCGGATAACGCGGATTCGCCAGCGTTTATAGCGCTCGTAAAACATGGATCACGGGAGTTCCATTTACCCAATAAACCGACGTTAAAGTGACGTTGAAAACGCGGCGCTAACAGCTCTCGTATAACACGGCCTAAGGAAGAAATGACATTTCCGCACTTGCACTGCTGACTGGCAAGGTACACAGAACTTGAATAAGCGTGTGGATGATGGAGAAAACATCTTTTTCACAAATTAATATTTAGTATTGCTCGGTAAAAAAACCCATGAATTTCATCTATACTTATAAAAGCCAAATACCATTGACTCATTGACTCATCTCAGTTTCTCCAAAACCACGAGGCCTACAAACATGAAATTTGGCACTAATACTCTTTATAGGCTCTAGACGCGCACTAAGAAAGGGTTTCCGAAAATTCGAAATTTTAGGGGGGATTTTGGGGGGTCAAAGTTACTAAATCACGATTTATCAAAACCTACCGAACGGACTGGAATGAAATTTGGTATGTATCTTCCCCTAGGGCCATAGGTGCTCGCTAATAAAGGGTTATAAAAATTCGAAATTTTAGGGGAGGTTTGGGGGGGGGGGGCAAAGTTATTAAAAATCCCCATAAGAAATACATAGTATAATATATTTATTGATATAATATATTTTTTGTTAATATACATTTAACTTTGATTTGTCTAACCGTGCAAAGCCGGGTCAGGCCAGCTAGTGTAAGATAAAAGTTGCTTAGTCCTACATTGATTACTGTAGTTAATTTTGGCATGGACTCCTTTTGATATTCTTGCAATGAATTATACACTGTAAGTTACAATACTTTATAGCATACAGTACTTTGTCGGAAGCGCGAGTAAAAACGAATATATCAACGACCTGTATTAATAAACGGTATCAGTTAACTGACACAAACTTTCTCCCAACTTACTGTAGTCAAAATAATATTGTTTTTAATCATTTTATTTACTACTTTTTAGAACAAAACAAAAAAATAATATTCTACCTACGTCAATCGTATAAAAAAGTTATTGTCCCAGGCGGGATTCGATCGCGCGACCTTTGAATTACTGGCCGTCTTCTCTACCGTTGTGCTATCCCTTGCGGCCGTTGCCGTGATGCTAGATTGACAACATAAACTTGTTTATTTTTTAACATTTCCCCATAATTATGAAACGCCGAAGTTTTGATAAAAGCGGATGGTGTCATTTTGTTTGGCATCTTAAGCACTATAAATACTGAAAATTTGATCAAAATCGTTAGAGCCGTTTTTGAGAAATTTGCATTTTTGTCGTTTTTTATTGGTTTTTAGGGGTAAATTACCCTTAAAAATTAAAAATTCCAAAAAATGAAAAAAACGCCTGGAGATATTAGGGTTTAGTACCTACATACCAAATTTCATGAAAATCGGACCAATAGTGTCCCCTCTGGTCGTGTATACATACTGACACACTGACAGACAGACACCACGTTAAAAACACTTTTTTGGGTTCAGGGAGCACCAAAACAAAAAATTCCACTAAAAATATTTTTGGGTTCAGGGAGCACCAACACAGATAATTGCACTAACCAATTTTTGGGGGTTCTGGGAGCACCAAAACAGATAATTCAACTGAAAATTCAAATTCGAACGTTTTTACGAAAACAATACTTTCTCCATATACTACGTATAGGGTGGAGAAAGTAAAAAAGTGATTACATTGTAATTCTCAAAGCAACACTGCGTTGTTGTATTGTACTGCAATAAATTCTCTTTATCTCTACATCTTTGAAAATATTTTTTAGATAACATAATTAATTATGCGTATATTCTCAATTTTGTAAAAATAATAATAGAGATTGTCAAATTCAAAAAATTATGCCTACTACACGGATTGTTGATGCATAATTCGAGAACCATAGTCTAAGGCTGGCCAGTGTAGACCCTTACTCGCGCCGCGCCGTCGTCTGGCCGTTTTACCGCAGCGCTTCAGCATAATATAATATTAGTACAGACTGATAAAACAAGTTATGAGTTCAAATATGGGGTTGGTTGCAATTCAATATTTGTGACTTTTAGATGTAGGCCTAATGTTATTGTAATATATTACCTTAGATATTTGTCATCAAATGTATACCTGGCTTCCTATTTTCTTCTTTTTTTTTAGGTTTTGGGGGGAGTGTTCCCCCAGATCCGTGGATCCCCAGGAAGGCCCCTCCACGCCCCCGTGGATCCGCCTCTGATTCAATTACACTCCAGATGGTCGCAGTAAAGACATTTTAAATGTATGACGACTTTTTGAGGATTTTAAATACAAAAGTAAAGCGAGATAAAGAGACACAGCATGATTGATCGATTTTGGAGGAACCAAGCGAGCTATATATAAGGTCGTGTAAAAAAACAAAATGTGCAGAATAATATCCTACATAGGCTATTTGTTTAAATAAACCCCTAAAACAGTTTCATTCTAGCAAGAAAAATCTCAAAAAATATTTAGTCAAAAAACGTACTTCCACGTCAAAAAGTTGTTGGATTTTTTTGGCTTAATCGGGCTTAAAATTCGGTTTTAGAGTGCGAACACATATATACAGATTCGTACATACATACAATTTTTAATGACACCCCAAAACGTGTCCTTGGGACTACGATCGGTGCTCATTTACTTCTCCCCGACCTTAGCAATAGCTTATCTTTCCTATGGAATTTCGCTAATAACTCAAATATTTACGATAATTGGACGCTTCCCTTATTAAAAACCATCCAGTGTCCTTCCCACCACTACGAAGAAAAGTTTGAAGTTATCTTTAACGCTTCAGCATTATAGTATTGATAGGATTATAAAAAGTTGTCTTTAAGTCTTTAAAACGATTCCCCGTTTAATGTGATTACTCTGTATTTGAGGGGTTGGGGGAACGGGGGTGGGGTAGGTTTGTTTAGCGGTTGAATGGAAGAGTTTCCGCGTCATTACCCTTAGCAGGTGGTCCCCCTCTTCTTCGAGTCCGTCTTTCTTTAGAGGACATGTCTAAAGGGTCGAAATCAAGATAAAAAAAGAGGTTGTTTATTCGTGTAAAAAATATATACTTAAACTCTCTGGGAAGACTTAATTCGGTCGGGTTTAGAAAAAGTAAATCGCATAAATGAATTTGAAAAAGGTTAAAATTAGTGCCATAGGCTTATGTAATATCGCTTGGAAAAGTGAAGTAGCGCGTGGTTTTAGGAGTGCAAAAGCTCTGCACTGTTTCGTTTCAAAACTTTTAGGAGCAATAAAATTATACGTTTCATTAAAAAAAGTTTATCACGATACGGGTGAACACATTTCAAGGAAGTAGGTATGGAATGTGAGGGCAATCGATACAGGCGATTCAGGCAATGTCTCTGTAGCTCATTCTATAGCTAAAAATAAGAAATAAACGGTACCAGAAACTAGCACATACTTTCTCACAAACATAATTAAATTATTAAACAGATTCACTGTGACTTCATAATTGTATTTAGTAGGAGAGTAACTAATAAATATTATTATTATTATTAGCAAGAGAGAAAACTACTATTCGATCGATTTCGAACAAATTTGCACCAAACACGTCTATTAGGCCTGTATGGATGCACGAAAAAAGGTTTTGAAACATTTTGAAAAACAACCCCTTTATGCCCCAAAACCCCCAAAAATCAGTTATTATTATTAGCTAAACGAGAATTTTTAGAAAGATGCGGTTTTTTGCATATGGAAGGGTACATTAAAGGCTACAAATAAGCCAAATTTTATCAAAATCGTTAGAGACTTTTTTTATAAAAAAATAATAACTGATTTTTTGGGGTTTTTTTGCCAAAAAGGGGGTTTTTTCCAAAGTTTTCAAAACCGTTTTTCGTGCATCTATACAGGCCTATTTGACATGTCTGGTGCAAATTTGTTTGAAATCGATCGAATAGTTTTCGCTCTAGCTTTGTATACATACAGACATACGGACAGACATTTTGTAAAAAGCACTTTTTTGGACTCAGGGGGTCCCAAAACGGATATTTCCACAAAAATCTAAACATCGATTTTTTTTGCGATCACTATACTTTCTATAGTGGTAAAGTAAAATGAGCTATTGCAGCGACCGTTATGGTGAGAACTAAGTCGGGAGTAGTAAATGAGCAACGATCATGGTCCACAGAACACGTTTTGGGGTGTTCATACTCTAACGGTCGCATATCAAGTCCGACTTGTTCAAAATTTGGTGCATAGGCCTACGTTGGTTACCTAAGTCGCTCGGACGATAACCACACAAAGTTCGACAGGAAACACTTTTTTGACAGGAAGTAAAAATTGTTTAACATTTTTCGTACTAGAACGAAACTTGTATAGGGTTTATCTACAAAACTAAATATAGGATATTATTCTGCACATTTTTAACTTCCCGCTACCAATAAAGGGAAGTTATTGATTTCGGTCCGATTTTCGAAAGTCGAGTTTTCATTAAATCTCCACGTTTTGAGGTCCCAGGAAGCCAGTCTGACTATTCCCGCCGAGATGTCCGACCGTGTGTGTGTGTGTGGATGTATGTGTATAAATAAATTTTTGTCGTACAGTTTCTCAAAAACGAATCAACCGATTGAATTCTACGACATGTCATTCGAAAGGGTGTATCAAAACTTTAGATCTGATTAGATTTGAGAGTTAATCCATCGAGCCAATCCGAAGAAATTAAAAAAAATAACCTAATTTTTTTTTGAATTTTTATGTTTTTTAAAAATAACTTTAAAGCGTGCGAAAAAATCATAATAAAACCATGTATACATTTTTTGTGCTTAAAAAACTGCGTCGACTGCTTTTTTGAAAATGAAATTCGGACGACACATTCAAAAGTTATCGTTGTTTAAAAATTCACAAATTTTCGTTTTTTGGTATTTTAACAAATAAACTCATTTTTAAGCGTTTAAAATTCAAACTAAGCGGGAAGTTCTAGGGTTGGCCTGCACGGTCAACCAATTTCCAGATTTTTTTTACATGACCTGATAGCTCGCTTGGTTCTTCCAAAATCGATCAAAACGTAAAATACTATTAAAGTGCTTGTTCAAATACATGTGGAGGATTTTTACCTTGTAGGCACCTTCTGATCCGAGGCTACGGCCGAATTTGAACCCTTCGAGTGGAGCGAAGCAGTCCTTAACCCGAGTTTTCCCGCTGCTTCGAAACTGCAATAAATTAGGTGCAAACAAATTCTGCTAATGCATTTCGTAAAAATAGGCAGCTATTCAGCGCCTTCGTGAGTAGACCAATCTCCTAAATAATTGGTTAAAATTCTAAAACGTATAAATTTAATTTTTGAAATTCGCTAAACTCACGTCAGCGGTTCAGCTGAGCGGGCAGACATAAATTGTTAAACTTTCAGAAACACCGCTTGAATCCCCCCAGCACAGTCTAGAAGTCGACCGGAAACCACGGATAAGAACCGTTTCAAAATGCGAACATCTTTGACGCGTGTTGTTTATAATTTCGCCCAAAAGCGTTCCGTCGCCTCGGATTTCCCGTCACTCGGATGAATATTTATTAATATAACCTGTTTGATTGAGAAATTACACGGCCTCCAAGAGTCGTATGAATGAAAGCCAGTTTGTCGCAACGCGTTAGTCATGCCTCGCCAGCGACTCGCCAGATACCATCGGACCTTCTTGAATAATAGCCATGAAAACATTGTCTTACACATGGTGGGCCTTTTGTCCGTATCTCTGTTTTACGTTTCGGAACCATTTTGTGCTCATCCGGGGAAAATAATGGCCGTGTTGTTTTCTTTTCCGTGTCACATGGTACAGATAATAGAGACCCATCCCAGGTAGAGTGTAATACTATACTGCGGAGGGAAAACCGAGACTTCAATCCGGTAATTTGGTTATTACTTGTGTTTTGGGGCTGGACATTCTGCGCAACAACTACGGAAATTTGTTTTTGAAGTGAAAACTCAGGCGCAACGATTTCTTCTTCTTCATTTGTTTACACACGTGTACTAATATAAACCAGTAATGTAACAGCTGATCGTAAAAGTAGAAGAAATCGACGGAATAAAATAGGCAGTGGTAAATTCAAGGGCAAAACTCAATTAATAGCTGTATGGGTTTAGTAACGTCAAGCTACCGATGAAATGGATACTTGCTTCCTCATTTTGTAAGTTGTGTTGAAATAGTTTAGTTAATACCTCTGAAATGGACATTGCGCTTCCTAAGTTTGTAAGTTGTGTTAAATTAGTGTACTTGGAGATACCGCTTAAATGGACATAGTGCTTCCTCATTTTTTGTATGTCTAAATTTGCTAACTTGGTTGATATGACAATGAATTTAAGTGCATTAAAGAAACGTGTGTTGGTTCAGTATATAGGCCTACACGCCTAACATAAAATTATGTATTTTGTATTATTATGTGGCTATAGACAATTATGTTTTTATTATTTTTTAATTTAAAATTTTAAATGGGATAAAATACATAATAATGATCGAATTTCAGATTAAACCAATATAACCAACGATTCATATTAATGGCAGTTTGCACTTCTATCAGCAGTCCCATGAATGCCCATAAATGCTTTCTTTATTTTTTGTATTGTTGTTTTTCATTAGATTTGGTTAGGTCGTCTGACAGACCGTCGATGTAAGTTTTGGTTTAAACATTTACAACCTATAATAGTAGACCTATTGATCTGACTTTAGACTTAAACAGAATACTTAAAAAAAAAATTTTGGAAAATACTTTGCTGAAAACTGTCCAAGTTCAATAAAATTGGAAACCCGTTTTCACAAGGAAAGTGAGTGCCAGGAGATGTGGAAGAAAAATATCGTTTCATAGATTAGGTGACAGTTCGGTGAAAACATATTTAAAAAGTCTCGTTTCTTTCTGAATATCTACAAGAAATTTGAACCCTGTTTTTTTTAGTCAACCACTAAAACCTTTGACAGCGTTAAGTAAAAGTAAATTCTGATAGCTAGTGTTTGTAGAAAACGACAGATCGAGGGAGGAAAACAACATAAGATTAATGATAGGCCTAAGCACAGAAGCTCTAATAAAAAAACAAGCGACCACAAGTAACTTTGTAGGCCCTCATACACTTCAAGCATTTTGTGCAACAAATAGGTGTGTGCAAGCTTTTTCATGGTAGGTTTAAAATGTTTGAAATGGCATGGTGGTTTTTGTTGTGCAACACTTTAGGCTTGACAATAAGGTTTGAAGTGTACGGCAACAGTTTGAAGGAAAAGCATCTCTCCCAGTATTTATTCAGTGTGATTTTCTTGTTTTAAATTAAAATGGCAATAAACAAACAACAAATCAACAACTGTGGCGCGAGTTCATTGGAATATATCGAGAGTTGCCTGAACTTTGGAAGGTGAAAAGGGAAATGTACAAAACCGATTTTTTAAGGATGAGGCATATGACAATACCTAGTGGAGAATACCAAGGAGATAGAACCAAAGACAGACAGAAATTTTATACGAGTGAAAATTAAAATAATTCGACCACGCAGCTGAACCGCTGACGTGAGTTGAGCAAATTTCCGAAATTAAGTTTATAGGCCTATGTTTTAGGGTTTCAACCAACAATTGAGGGAATTGGACTATTCACGACTGTGCTGAATACAGTAGCTGCAAAATGGTTCGCACGCCATTCCGCATATTGGGAGTATTTTTAATACAAAATACATTGCGTGCTTCGCACGCCAACCCTGCGATAAAATCCACCACATAGCTTTGAACCGGGTAAGTTTATGATATTTTACGTTTTGATCGATTTTGGGGGAACCGAGCGAGCTATAAGGTCGCGTAAAAAAACAATATGTGCAGAATAACATCCTACATTTATATTTGTAGGAAAAACTCTAATGAATTCATTCTCGTAGGTAAAATCTAAAAAAATAGTTACTTCCTGTCAAAAAATGTGCTTCTGGTTGTTCGATTTTTTTGGCTAACGAACTCGTCCGAACGACGTAGACGACCAACATGTGCACCAAATTTGAACCAAATCGGACTTAAAATGCGGCCGAACACATATATACATATATATACAGGGTGGTTATAAATTATTGTACACATTTTAAGATTGAATAAATAAATAACCAATCGACTTAAAAACATGGGAATTGTTTTATTAAATTGCAAATTTAAAACAGTTTTATATACTGACTGAAAATTAATAATTGTACACATTACAATCATTATAAAAAGTAGTTATAAAAAGAAAGTAAAAATGTCACTTAAACTGTGGGTGTAAGGTATGATTCTTCTTAATGACTTGTGTTGTGACATAGTCAGCTGGTCAACAATGGATCTTTCCACACCAGCTGTTAATTACAGTTGACTAAACAAACACTAAACTAACCTCAGTATCAAAATGGCTAGTGTGCAAGAAAAAGCAAGGTGTGTTCTTTGGTTTAATGAAAGCAGATCTGTAATAACTGTTCAAAGAAGGTTTCGTTTAGAGTATGGCCGCAATCCTCCGAGTAACAATTCTATAAAACGCTGGTATAGGCAGTTTGAACAGACGGGAAGTTTCCAACATAGAAAAGGTGCTGGTAGACCTCCAGTTTCTGAAGCTATTGTTGATCAAGTAAGAGAATTGTTTACGAGGAGCCCTGGTAAGTCTACTCGGCGTGCAAGTTTGGAATTAGGATTACCTCGATCAACAGTCTTAAAAATTTTGCACAAACACCTTAAGCTCCATCCATACAAAATTCAGTTATTACATGAACTAAAACCTAACGATAAACCTCGACGCTACGATTTTGCTGTTAGATTACTTGACCTCGAAGAACAAACAATAAACATTGGAGAAAGCAATTTCTTGAAAAAAGTAATTTTTTCTGATGAAGCAACCTTTCATGTTTCTGGTAAGGTGAATAGACACAATTGTAGGATTTGGGGTACTGAAAATCCTCATAATGTTCGAGAACAAGAAAGAGACAGCCCTAAAATAAACGTTTGGTGTGCATTGGCTATAGATGAAGTGATAGGACCCTTTTTCTTCGCAGAACCGACAGTCACTAAAGAGGTATACCTCGACATGCTTGAACTTTTTGCAATACCGCAAATTGAGCATATACAACCAAATGTTTACTGGCAGCAAGATGGTGCCCCTCCACACTGGGGTAAGATAGTACGTGACTACCTAAATAACACGTTTCCTGGTCGTTGGATTGGACGGGATGGTCCAATTCCTTGGCCTCCACGTTCCCCAGACATTACACCCTTAGACTTTTTTTTGTGGGGCTATGTCAAGGACAGAGTCTTCGCCAAAAAAGTTCAAGATATTGAGGAACTCAAGAATAGAGTTCGAGAGGTTATTGGAAGCATAACTCCAGCAATGCTCAGAAACACATGGTGTGAGGTTGAATTTAGACTACAAACTTTGCGTGCAAACCTCGGAGAGCACGTGGAATTATTTTAGTTTCCTTGTAAAAGTATGAGTAACAGTAATCTTTTTGTCCTTCATTGGTAATAAAACTGTTTTAAATTTGCTATTTAATAAAACAATTTCCATGTTTTTAAGTCGATTGGTTATTTATTTATTCAATCTTAAAATGTGTACAATAATTTATAACCACCCTGTATATATATATATGATTTTTAATGACACTTCAAAACGTGTTCTGGGGACGAAGATCGGTGCTCATTTGCTACTCCCGACCTTGGGGTCTTACCGTAAGGGCCACTGCAATAGCTAATTTTTCTTATGGAACTTCGCTAATTACGGTGAAACATATGTAGCTAAATCTATATTATAAGCTAATTTGCTCTGACTGACATACATAGAATCAACGTAAAGCAAAAACTACTTAGATACAAATACGAAAACTTAAAGTATATTCTTACGGGAACATAGACGCACACTAAGATAGGATTTTGCAAAATTTTCATTTTAAATTGGAAAATAGGGAACATTCGGGGGGTTCTTTCCCAGCCCTTAATCATATAAAACAGCTGTTCTGATCAAAAAGTTAGATTAACAAACAAATCTCAATGAAAAATGTTTACTGTATTATAATTAAATTCGAACATCTGTTGTTACTTACTATAAATTAAACAGCTGACTTGGATACAAAATGTACATAATTTTATTTAAGGCCATCGATTAACCAAAACACGTTTATTTGCAACGAATTTGGCAAATTTAAAATCAGGTAATTACTCTTCACAACTAACACGTGAGCCGTTGCTGGAGGCTGAGGGGCGAACAAATTCCACTAATATATTTCAGAGCCTTTGTCACTAAACCAATTTCCCAAATTGTTGGTTGAAACCCTAAAACATATAAACTTAACTTTGGAAATTCAATGAACTCACAACAGCGATTCGGCCGGGTGATCGAATTATTAGTGAATTTCCATAGGAAAAATGAGCTATTGCAGTGGCCCTTATGGTGAGACCCAAGGTCGGGAGTAGCAAATGAGCACCGATCATGGTCCCCAGAACACGTTTTGGGGTGATATATATGTGTATATATGTGTTCGCACTCTAGCGGCCGCATTTTACGTCCGATTTGGTTCAAATTTGGTAGACATGTTGGTTGTCTACGTCGCTCGAACGAGTTCGTTAGCCAAAAAAATCCAAGAATCGGAAGCACGTTTTTTGACCAGAAGTAACTATTTTTATAGATTTTTCCTACGAGAATTAATTTGTTTTAAATTTTTTCTACAAATATAAATGTAGGGTGTTATTCTGCACATTTTATTTTTTTACGCGACCTTATAGTTCGCTTGGTTCCCCCAAAATCAATCAAAACGTAAAATACCATACGCTACAATTACCCGGTTTAATGCCGTGTGATGGATCCTACCGTGGGGTTGGCGTGCGAAGCACGCAATGCTTTGTGTATTGAAGATACTGCCAATATGCGGAATTTCGTGCGAACCATTTTGCAGCTATTCAGCCCCATCGTAAATAGACATATTTCCCAAATTGTTGGTTGAAACCCTAAAACATAGGCCTATAAACTCAATTTTCTAAATTTGCTCAACTCACGTGAGCGGTTCAGCTGCGTGGTCGAATTTTTTTTTTAAATTTAGCCGTTTTTGAGTTATTGCCCTTTGCATTTTAAAGCCGCCATTTTGAAATGTATGAACTGATCTCGTACACAAAATTAAAAAAAAAATGTGTACGCGATTAACAAATGCTACAAATTTAGTTTCATTTAAATAAACGTGAAAACCAAAACTTTATAATACTTTTACTCCAATCGACTCGAGGATCAAACACCCTATACATTCGTCACGATGACTTATAGTTATAAATTAGTTAGTTATAACTAGCCCGTCAGGACGAGTGCGGAATGTTACACATTTCCGACTTTATTCGGGACGGCGATAATTCATAAGGACAAATTACAGACGTGGAAACAAAAGTCCAGCGCAGCGTCGATAAAACGCAAAGGACAGGAAAACTCGGTCCATTAAAACGGCAATAAATGGCAAATAAACTGCCACTATAAATAGACGGTTCTGGACAGGAAGACGTTTTTATTGCCAAAATGGCGGATTCCATTGGTTCCGGTTTGTGAGTTCCGGTCCTCCCCTTCTGGTTGATAACTTATAATGGCGGACCCTATTAAGAACTGTCGGTGTAGTTTTTCCAGTTTCATTTCGTACTATTTCGATTCTACTCGACGTTTTAGACCCCGACATAAATTCAAACGTTAGTATCAAAATCTATTCGGTTACCAAAATTATGTACGCGACGGAATAGTCCTACCTGCTAAAAAGCATTTGAATTTAAAACATTATTTTAATGAGAAAAGTTATTCTGCAATGACCAGAAATTGGATAATTTATTGTTGTGTGCACTTCAGTGCAGGGCAAAACAAATGTTTTACTAATGTACACTTTCTACATATTTATTTTCTTTGTATAATAAAAAACAAAGTCACTTTTATCTGAATATCAATAGACTTTACTGGTTAAATAAGTTCATGATTTAAACTTAAATATAAATAATTCAGTTCAGCTGAAGTGAGTTGAGCGAATTTCCAAAATTAAGTTTATTTTGTTTTATGGTTTCAACCAATTATTTTTAGCCCTTCGTTCCGTTCGCAGCGCATAACTTATACTCCCTTTGCGAGTTTGCACACTTTTATGGTATTTTACGTTTTGATACATTTTGGGGGCAACCGCAGACGGGCTATATATGGCCGTGTAAAGAAACAAAATGTGCAGAATAATCTCTTATATTTACATTTTTAGAAATACCGCCAAAAAGTTTCATTGTAGTACGAAAGAGTTCAAAAATATTTACTTCCGGTCAAATAATTGAGTTGAGTTGAGCAAATTTCCAAAATTAAGTTTATAGGCCTATGTTTTAGGGTTTCAACCAACAATTTGGCTAATAGGTCTATTCACGATGGTGCTGAATAGATGCAAAATGATTCGCACTCCATTTCACATATTGGAAGTATCTACAATACACAAAGCATTGCGTGCTTCGTAGGCCATTCCGCATAGGCTATTGGGAGTATCTCCAATACACAATGCATTGCGAGCTTCGAACGCCATTCCGCATATTGGGAGTATCTTCAATACACAATGCATTGCGTACTATGCATGCCAACCCTGCGGTAAAATCCACCACATAGCTTTGAACCGGGAAAATTTATGATATTTTACGTTTTGATCGATTTTGAGGGAACCGAGCGAGCTATAAGGTCGCGTAAAAAACAAAATGTGCAGAATAATATCCTACATTTATATTTGTAGGAAAAACTCTAAAATAATCATTCTCGTAGGAAAAATCTCAAAAAATAGTTACTTCGGTCAAAAAACATGCTTCCTGTTGTTGGATTTTTTGGGCAACGAACTCGTCCGAGCTACATAGACACCCACATGTGTACCAAATTTGAACCAAATCGGACTTAAAATGCTGCCGCTAGAGTGAAAACACATATATATATATATATATAACATTTTTAACGACAGCCCAAAACAAGTTCTGGGGACCATTATCGGTGTTCATTTATTACTCCCGACTTTAGGACTTGCCATAAGGGCCACTGCAATAGCTCGTTTTTCCTATGGAAATTCGCTAAAAATGCTTGCTGGATTTTTTTGGTCTAAGGAACTCATCCCAGCGACTTAGAAAACCAACGTGTGTACCAAATTTGGACCAAATCGGGCGTAAAATGATAGTGTATTCGGACATATTCTCTTGAATGATGGTGTTAGAATGTTGGTTATCAATTAAATGTTCTGAGAATGCGGAGCTTATGGTTTTATTGTTTCTGCTGCTGGGTACATGCTCTGCCAGTTTGTCCGATGTAATACTTGTTACAATCGCTGCGATTTAGTTTGTATATGCCACTATTGTTGTATAGGTCTTGGTTATGTTTTGTGTGGTTGAAATATTGTGATAAACTGTTTCTTGTTCTGTAGGCTAAGTTGTAGTTGTAGACTCTTGAAAGAGTTGCTGAATTGTTGATCAAAAATTGGTGTACATTGCATTGAAATGTATTTTATGTTTTTGTTTTCGTTATTGTAGTTTAGTGGTTTGTTATGGTTTTAAAAAAATTTCTGCATTTTATGTACGAGTTTATCCACCAATGAATATTTATAACCTTTACTTTGCACTATATGCATGATAATTACCATTTCATCAAGGCTATCAACACAATGCATGTAACCAATGATTCTCCTTATCTTTTATCTCAATTACAGGTTGGAGTCGGAGAAGGAAATCCGTTTCAGTTTTCGTCTTGATCAGACCGACTCCTGCTACGTATACTCTGCGCATGCGTGTATGACGCAGTTGACAGAGAGAGAAGAAACGATTCTCCTACTCTTTCCTTTCAACTGCCGGTTGGAGTCGGAGAAGGGAAACCGTTTCACTTTTCGTCTGAACCAGGCCTGCCGAAGTTTCACTTCAACGAAAATTACCTTGTTTAGGGACAGATATGTGGCCAGGGTCACCAACTTAACAGCATTATTGTTGTTTGCTGTTTTTCATTGCTGATTGTGAAGAATCGCCTAAAGTAGTGTAGATTATAGAGTTTATGGTATTGCAATTTATTGATAAAACAAAAATGTTGTTTCCTGGCTCTTGAAACAACTAACGTGGAAACTTGGCTTCAAAACGTACAACACACAACTAAGTTGATACACCGGCAAAGAACTGCACTACGCTGTTTTATACCGCTTGTAACACATCCGTTACGTGCAAGTAAAGCACTCGTACCATAAAACCGTGTAAAGACACTGCATTAAATCGTCGGAAACCAGTTACGCCTGGGTGGTCCGTGTAAGCGCACATTTTGGCCAAAATTGGAATGGACTTTGGGCCGATTGCGGCCAAATTGATTGTACGACCCATTGATGACTTCGTCAAGACCCGTCCGTGACGGTCCGCATTCCACGGATTCTCCGGAGTTTTATTTGTTTTTTTGTTGTCCAGTCCGAGTGTCACGGGATTTTATCGTCGGTCGTTGTCGATAGTGTCGTGTTAGTTTTAGGGGGCCGCACACCTGGCCGCGCGTCCTAAACTATCTTGTTTTATTTCTTGTGTGGTAATTACAAGAAATTCTGTTGTACTAAATGGATGTTGGGTATGTTGGCGTCTCCACTCCTGATGGCGAGGTAGTGTGCTTTTACTGCTTGTTAACATTTTCTGTTCAATAGAAGCTCGGAGTTTAATTGTTTTAGTGCGTCTCTTTTAATCAATAAGAATATTTTTACTAAAAATATGACGTAGAGTCCATAATATTGCAATAATACGTTATATTAAAATGCATATAGTATTCATAATTTCTTCGAAATCAGTCGTTCGTCCACCTGTGTTTGTTACTATCGTTGGTAAAGCTACCGGCCTTGGATTATCAACTTCGCTTTGCGAGTTGGCAAATCGATTTTGCGGTCTAGGATTTTGGACTGCTACAACAGTCACCCTTGTACCAGAAGCCGCCACTCGGTAAAATCTTCTCGTGGATTTAAGCAAGTATTTTTATGGTATTTTACGTTTTAATCGATTTTGGCGGAACCGACGAACTATTATTATAAGGTCGTATACAAAACGAAAATGCGCAGAATAGTCTCCTATATTAATTTTTTTACATAAAACCTCAAAAAGTGCCATTCTAAACGAATAAATTTCAATATGTTTTACTTCCTGTCAAAAAAAGTGTTTCTGGTTGTTGGATTTTTTTGGCTAACGTTCTCGTGCTAGCCACTTAGAAAACCAACGTGTCTACCAAATTTGGATCAAATCAAACTTAAAATGCAGTCGTTAGAGTTTGAACACATTTTTTTTTACAGAAGAATATGAAAAACCAATAAAAACGTATATTTTATTTTAAACACAAATTTAATAATGGAACACGGAATTCAAATACGGTAATAATAATTAATAATTCCGTTTTAAGAGATTTCACTGCAAACGTAGAGTTTTTGGCCGCTATTTTGTTTAAACTCAACGGATTAAAATTATCTTTATATCATTGTTTTTAGGGTGACAAGACCTATAAAATGAGGGGTCACTCAATAGGAGTTGCTATTTAAAAAATTTAAGTTACCCCCTACCCGCCACCCCCTTAGGGGGTTGAAATTTTTTTATGTCAGAAAATCAGGAACGTTTGTTAAGAGTCAATGCCACAAACAAAATATTTGTACCTATTTTAGTTTGAGAAATACATATTTGTTTCGATACGTAACTTACACACTGTACATAAATTAATGACACCCTAAAAAGTGTTCTGGGAACCATGATCGGTGCGTAGGTAGTAGTGACCTTAGGTCTCGCTATACGAGTCATTGCAATAGCTCATCATCTTTCCCATAGAAATTCGATAAAAAGAAAACAGTAAAAATGTGTACAGTCAGGGTTCGAGGATGCTTGGAAGCCGTAACCTTTACCCAAGCCTTGGTTATACAGAGCGCACGGAATCCAACCCACAACTTTTATTTCAGTTCTTGATTCACATTCCCTACTTTTCGATGGTGGGTATTGTATTTCCGCAGTACGCCAATACAGTATCAGGCACGGTATAACATACGACACGAAATACGTATATTCATGTCTATAGGTCGTTACTCAATGTGTATGCGGGTGTAGAGAGTGTAATGTAAACACGTATAGCCTGGTGGGAATGTCGTCAGTAACATGGGAGGTATGAGCAATATAGCCAAATGGCTTTCTAAGTGGCTCTACGAGTTCATTAGTCAAAAAATACAAAAACCAGAAGAACTTTTTTTAACTGGAAGTAAATTTATTTATAGATTTTTCGTACTAGAATGCAACTTTTTGGAGGTTTTATGTACAAATTTAAATATAGGAGATTATTCTGCACCTTTTTGGTTTCTGCACCTTATAGCTTGTCCGGTTCCCCCAAAACCCTTCAAAACGTAAAATATCATAAAAGTACTTGGTCCAAATCCATGATGGTGTGGCAGATTTTGTTACGAGGCCGACGGTCGGAAAGCCAAGCAGTAAAACATCCTAGGCAGCGAGGTGGAGGTGCAAACTCACAAAGCCGGGGCTTGAGGCTTAGGTGCAAATAAAACTGCAAAATTGTGTGAACTGTGTCGTGTGTGGACCTACTTCAGTTTTGTTATCAGTTCTCTCAATTTGTTCGTGCAGTATAGTCTACTGTGCGTGTATATTCAGAAGTTGTTCCTTTTTCACCATGGCGGTGACGACGGAAGGGTAAATAATACAGTAAAGAGCTGACGTGCGAGGGTATAAAAGACCAGACAAGACTGTGCAAACTGTTTGATTAACTGAGCTAACTGCGCAGTTTATCGGTGTTAAGGAGAGTCTCTCGCGCAGGCCAAAGCCCTGCGTAAATATCTACCAGAACTGCGCAGTTTTCTCCAAGTTAAATTGATCGTGTGCGGGCTCCTTTAGAAAAGTAAACAAATTGATGAGAATTTAATTTATCACTTCCTTTTGTGTAAACAAGGTAAATGGGTTTGTAACCATATTGTTATCCAACAAACCAAAGAAATTAAATACTCAGGAATTTCAATAGATTCTGGTTTGAACTGGAGGGGGCACATTTACTGACCTTGAAAATTCTATATTTACAAAATGTTTGCTCTACCCAAACCCTTCTGATAATTTACCACTCTCTGGTAGGTAGGTTCCTCCATTTAATTACACAGGGAGCAAGACGTGACGTGAAGTGACGGGTATAGCTGTGCTTCTTTAAGGTTTTAAATTTAAATTTTGTTTACACACTTTCTCTGCTTTCTTTAACCGGTATCAAGAACAATATCAAGTTATTTGTGTCTCAAGGTAGGAAAGTGTCACTTTGTCGCCCCGAAAGGAAACGTTACCTCTCTGACGCAGCGACTAAGATACTACATTCTTCCCAGTAAGACGCACAACATTTTTCCACCAACTACAGGTTTAGTAAAATATATGTATTTTACTATGGAACAAGCTTTATTAAAATATGGTTATTCTTAATTACAAAAACAATTGAGATTATGCCAAGAATACACAGACACGGATTGTTGTTTCAGCAGCTGTTTTACTAACATATGATTTAGTGGGCGACAAAGTGAACTCTGCTTTTTCTAAGGACACTTTTCCGCTCGCCGGATGATGATCGATAATTTGAACTAATTTGAAAATGTTCCTATTGCAGTTTTTTGTTTGTTTTTGGTACACTGGTGAAACATAGAATAAAAAGTGCGAATACCAAATTTAATACCTAAAATTAATGTCTAAAGTTATTTTTTTTTTTTAGATATATTTATTTCATTTCAAATTATACATTAAAACTAGTCAAACAGACTAACCATCAATTTGCCTCTAAATTGTATCTTATATCCAACTAGCTGATCCGGCAATGCTTTGCTATTGCTTAATTTGAAACTTTGAAAGCCTGTAATTCGTATCCCTGAGGGCCGATGTAAATTATAATGGGATTCTGCTCATTGCTTGATTTACCTAACCTAATATTATATTCAGTTTTTGATCCAAATCAGTTGTTGATCAAAATCAGCTGTTTTAAGCTTTTCATACGAACAGCTGTTTCTGATAAAATCAAAAGAAATATTTCTTCTTCTTCCTTAAGATTGACCTTCCATAAGATTAACATTGAAACTTTGAGGGCCACTGGGGCGTAGCCCTGGTGTCCTAGGACTTTGGTAAATGGCCTAAAACCTTCCCAGGGTTAACCTGTGTTACTATGCAAAATTTCAAAGTAATCGGATGGACGGTTTGGTAACGCATAAAGGACAAACATACAGACAAACGTACAAACATACATTGAATTTTATATATATAGATAAGTCACCCACCAGTGACCTAAAGGTATTATATCACACAATGTTCACCAACAACCAAACACTTAGACCAACTCAAAAGGTTTTGTTCTCTTCAGTCTTCCGATTAAATCGCAGTTGTCAAGAAGGTCTAAAGTTATGACACATTTTCAAAAAACCTAAAATGGCACATAAATAAAAATTAAGTTGTTCATTTTCAATTATAGTATTAGTCCTTGCATATAGTATTTCTAACAGTAAACCTTAGCTGGTTCTAATTTTCCTGCTCGCCTAGTACGTGCGTGGGAAATTAATAAATAGCTGTAGTGAGGGCAAAATAAACAAGAGCATTGATTTAGCACAGTGGACGTCGCGTGGGGCGCACGGACAGACATACGATGTGTATCCATGTTAAGTTCTACAATGTTAACTCTGATCGTACTGTGAAGCTCTGACTGAACTATTCCTGAACCTATTACAGTTTAAGGCAAATGTTGCAAAGACGTGGCCTGTAACAAGTTGTCTTAGAATCGTTTACAAAGTACTACTGTTTGAACTTTTAGGTTACAAAATACAACAGAAATGAATTGTGTCAAATGTAAATACAGTACAAAGACCAAGTTTCATTCAAGTTCAAGATACCGCTCTAGGCTTACTAGTAGAATAGTCGATGCACCAGGTTTGATAATACGCAAGTACTGAATAATTTTTAATTAAATAGACTAATAATTATTTTAGAAATATTTGATGAGGTCGGTGGTGAAATTTACAAATAATTCGACCACGCAGCTGAACCGCTCAGTTGAGTGAAATTCCAAAATAAAGTTTCTTTGTTTAATGGTTGTTGGAGGAGGGTAGGAGGTCCAACAAACTATTTGGGGAATTTCTGTACTTACGAAGGCGCTGAATAGCTGCCTCCTCGCGTAAGATTTACACTAAGGTTGATTTTAGTTTTCACACAGTGTAGAATCAAATGTATGCAGTAGATCTTCAGAATAAAATACAGTAGATGTTTATTTCATCACTTCTCTTGTTTTTGATGTGACATGATGTTATTAACTACACATTTTATACTACTAAATGGTACCAACAATAAAACGTACGTATACACAAAATCACACATAAATTTACATAAAAATGTAATCAAAACTACAGTTTATTAATATATTTTAAAACAAATAAGCCCTCCCCGACACCTGCAGACTGGGCTCAGGTACAACTAGAAAGATATTCTTCCACAGAGTTGAACGCATTTTCTACGAGGTAGCACCCGAGTGAACCCTTGAAACTCTGGAAAGAACCTATGTTTTTAATATTTTCTGGAATTGTATTGGACAACTTTATACCGGAGTAGTAAATTCCGCGTTAAAAAATGTAAGTCTATGGTCAAGTCTATTGAACAAGTTTTGATGGATAGGGTATTTGTGGCGGTGCTGATTAATTTCAAATATATTATGATTGCTCTTGAAGAAAATTAAAGTTTCGTAAATATAAATACAAGGGAAAGTAAAAATATTATGTTTTTTGAAAAAGTTATACAAGATTGATATTAACATATTATGCAACCCTCTCGCTAAAGTAGAGTCGAGCGAGTTAAGGAAGTCCCTTCGTAATACAAACAAGTGCTGCATGTATTGTAAAAAATAAACCATTGTTGTAGTAAGGCGTATTTAATTCAATTTTCTATACCGGCGTGTAATATTTAAATTCGAACGTCGTGGTAAAATATAATTTATGATAATCGGTGCGTAATTTATGATAATAAGTCTGTCAGACCGCGCCGGCTACTGCCTTAACCGTCAATGCTACGTACAATGTGAAAATAGCCTCAGATTATAATATTTAAGCTGTATAAAATTGGCTTCCGATTTTGATAAATGCCGAATAAATCGACTAACCAGTTATTTATAAAGCCCGTATTTTACGTTCAAAATGATGCACCTAAATAATTATTTAAAAGATACTGAATTATTTGTTTTTGTGTGTTTGTTTTGTGTGTTTTGTAACTAAATTTGATAGGTGAATAGTGTTAAGTTATTTGTTAATTTCACCACAATGTTCATCAAATATCGTTTTAGCGAATATCCTTGGAAAAATGAGCTACAGCAGTATTTCTAATGGTGAGACCTAAGGTCGGGAGTGGTCGATGAGCATGGGGGGGGGGGGGGGTCCCAGAACACTAATATTATTTATGTATTAACGGGCTTTTTATTCCGTCCGATTTGGTCCAAATTTTAGTATACACGTTTGTTTTCTAAGCCACCCGGACGAGTTCGTTAGGAAAAAAATCCAACAACCAAAAGCACTTATTTTGACTGCAAGTATATTTTTTCCAAATATTTCGTCCTAGAATTAAACTTTTTTTAGGTTAATCTAAAAAAAATGGGAGATTATTCTGCACATTTTGTTTTTTTAAATACTTTATAGCCCGTCTGTTTTCCTCAAAATCGATTAAAACGTAAAATATCATAGAATAACCCGGTTCAAATCTACTTAAGGGTCGGCTCTAGTAAAACAGAAAGCAACCTGCGACTCCAGCGTAGCGGCGGTAGGTTACGCGGACATTGTTCATCCTAAATCCATATTTAAAACCCGCAATTGTTCAAATAGCGTTTTTTTAAAAATACCAAACTCTTGGGGACAAAATTCTTCATCCGAATGGCTTGATAATTTTTCGCTATAATTAATAGTTTCAACGTACAAAAATATTTAAAGTCACCCTATAGCGGCGGTAGGTTACACGGACATTGCTCAGCCTAAATCCCTTTAAAACCCGCAATTGTTCAAATAGCGTTTAAAAAAAATACCAAACTCTTGGGGACGAAATTCTTTATGCAAATGGCTTGGTACTTTTTCGCTATAATTAATAGTGACAACATAAAAAAATATTAAAAATAAATTTTTTAAATTGTTAATAAATATTAAACAAAATGTTTTTCTTAATTTTGGAAAAGCCATTTGCATGCGTATTGGCCATAGCTTTAAAATGACATATCGTTCATAATTATCCGATCAAAAATAAAGGAAAAATATGGATTTTAATTTAACATTGGTCTTATGGAGTGTCAACCAACATGGCCGACAGCTAGAGCCGACCCTTAAGGAATTTTACCCCGTGTGGCAGCAAGGTCGAATAGCAAATTCGTTAAGTCGAGAGAGTTTAACCAGGCTGGAGGCTGAGGTGCAAACAAATTTTACTAATATATTTCGCACACGGAGGCAGCTATTCAGCGCTTTCGTGAGTAGACCAATTTCCCAAATAGTCGGCCGAAACATATAAAACTTAGTTTTGGGAATCCGCTCAACTCACGTCAGCGGTTCAACTGCGTGGTCGGATTATTTTAAACTGGACTTGATAAACAGGTTTGTGTTTTTTTTATTAAAATGGCAAAAATTAGTTTTTCATAAACATTAAACTGCAAGTTGTTTTTCAGGCAATTGGTGCTAATGTAGTTGTAGAATAATTATTAGTACCTGGGCGACCGAGCATTACTCGGTATTTTTGTTAATTGTGTTTTTTTTTATAGGAAAATGTATGTAAATACAAATCAGGTAAGTACTGTTTTGTAGGCCTACTCATAACTCGCGAAATATTAGCACGGGTCAGCTGATTTCAAGCTTAAAACAATTATAACCTTTAAGAAAAAAAAAAAAAAAAAATTTATAGGAGACAGCTGATGGAAATATTATAGGAAACAGCTGATGTTTGTCATATGTATCCTATTGATTTTAAATTACAATAACCCCAATGTTAAAAATTTTCAATTTTCAAATGAGTTTTTCAGAAAAATACGAGTTTTCCTGAGGTAGTGGTTTTCACCAATCGATTTTTTAGTCCCAAAAGCCTCTAATCCCAAAGTTTCAGCAAAATCCTTCCGCTGGATCTCGAGATTGCTCGTACAAACACACAAACAAACCAACAAACAAACAGACATTGCTCGTATTAGAGTATAGGATGTAATGAATGGCTGAATGTGTGTCAATACATCCCGTTTCTTATTCGTATGTATTTTGTCAAAAACTTGGAATTTTAAATAGTACCAAGTTTTTTTTGGTACCATTTTTTGTACCAATTTTGGTACACATACAACATACCAAAAAATCAGAACTACTCGACCTTTTGCATCTGCAGTATGCTCCCCTTTTTTCGTTACGGATTGACTGGAATATTCTTAACAAAATAATAATGATATTGCTTCCTTGTTAGACAATATGCCTACGCGACTAAAACAAGTAAATAATAAATTACGTTCTTAACATAGAGTAATTAAAATAAGTACGCGGTAATCACGTGACAAGGCGTTGTTCTGCGCAGGATCGTGTTTTAAGATCAAAGGTCATCGTCTTATGACCCCACATGCGCTCGAAAAATAACTACTAAGTGTTGGTTTTATGTTGTATTAGGCCGACTGAAATACGCTGGGTGTTTTGCGAGAGGTTGGCACAACTGCAGGAGATGTTAAACAAAAGCAAAACTGTTCATATGAACAAAGGTCAGGAAAGGCTTCGTAATTCATATCTAGAGAAATGTTTAACTGATTGAGTTAAAACTTGGGATGAAATTTAACCTAATAATGATCTATCTAAAGAAAAATAAACGACGATTTCAAATTATGTGTTTCAAAATGGCGGCTGTTTGAAAACTTACAACCTAACGACGGGTGCTGAATATCTGCCTATGTGTAAGATCAGTAGAATTGATTTGTGCCTAAGCCTCCAGCGCTCCTTCGTTACACTCGCAATAGAAAACTCGCTTTGCGAGTTTGCACCTCGATCTTGTGGCCTCAGGTTATGAGCTTCGCTTCACTCGCAGCGTAAAAACTCGTCCGTCGGCCTCGGATGAGAAGATACCGCATGGTAAAATCCACTATGAGGCTTTGAATCGGTTACTTTTATGGTATTTTACGTTTTGATCGATTTTGGGGGATCCAAGCGAGCTTTAAGGTCGGGTAAAAAAACAAAATGTGCAAAATAGCATCCTACATTTATATAAAACAAAACTCAAAAATTCATTCTTGTAGGAAAAATCTTAAAAAATAGTTATTTCCTGTCAAAAAACGTGCTTCCGATTATTGAATTTTTTTGGCTAACTCGTCCGAGCGACGTAGTTAACGAACATGTGTACTAAATTTGGATAACATTGAACTTAAAATGCGGCCGCTAGAGTGCGAACACATGTATACATATCTACAAACTACTGAACGGATTGGAACGAAATTTGGTATGTGGCTTCCAAATGGCCTTAGGTGCTCGCTAAGAAAGTTTTTAAAAAAATTCGAAATTTTAGGGGGATTTGGTGAGGGGTCAATATTACTAAATCACGATTTCTCCAAAACTACCAAACGGATTGGAATAAAATTTCGTATGTAGGTTCCTCTAGGGCCATAGGCACTCGCTAAGAAAGTTTTTCAAAAAATTCGAATATTTTAGGGGGTTGGGGGGGGTCAAAGTTACTAAAAATCCCCATAAGAAATGCACAGTATAATATATTTATTGATATATATTTTTTGTTAGTATACATTTAACTTTGATTTGTCTATTCGTGCAAAGCCGGATCGGGCCAGCTAGTATATGTATATGATTTTAATGACACCCAAAAAAGTGTTCTGGGGACCATGATCGGTGCTCATTTGCTACTCCCGACCTTAGGTCTTACCATAAGGGTCACTGGAATACCTCATCTCTCCCATGGAAATTCGCTAACAAGAATACAATATATGATTCTAATCTCGTATGAATCACTAATTCGTACTAAAACACATACAGTAATGTATCTTGTGTTACATAATCGGACACATTTTTTGATATATTTGACACACTATGATGTTGGGGGGCTTAGAGAGGGGTAAAATAACATACAACCTACTTATTTCTAATGTTACCAAATTAATAACCTACTTTGATGTTATGATTACAATATGATTTTCCAGAACTTTGATTGTCCATTACTTTGAAACGAAACAAGATACTAAGCTCTAATATGCGCTATTCTGTTTCACTTTTAATAAGCTTTTCGATGGTGTATTACATGACCTACGTAACTTTATATTTAAATTTTGTTACCCCCTACTCCCCTCAAGACCCAAAAACATAAAGGTTCAGATATGTCAAACAATTTGTCCTGTTATGCAACGCAAGTTATACACAAAGTTCTGTTAACTTATTTTCAATAACAAACAAAATAAAGGGGGTTCAACGGAGTTTATGAACACTCTGTAGCCTATTGCCAACCACATAAGAACCAAAGAGACATAAGAAAATCTAGTAGGGCACAAAGTACTGTCTGATATGAATTGAACAGAGCTGCACCTTTATCTTTCCAAATCAGTCTTGTAGGAAGTGACACACTAAGATGAGGGTACCTCTCAAGTGGCAAGTTAAATTATTATTGTCTTCACAAATTGTATTTCTTTGACGTACAACCAAAGTACGAAAATATACTTTAAATTAAGTGTTGTGTATGTATGAGTATATGAGTGGACGAAGATAGCTGGCCTGATGACTGTGTCAGTGAAGCATGTAGCCTCATAAATAAGGTAAAGTCAAACTAAAGACTACAGTTGACAATAAATAAATAATATATTAATCATTGTTTGTGTAGACCACGACCTTCTTTCAGAGAGCATGTTGCATAAAATAAAGGAAAGGTTCGTCAAAGTTTTCAAAAAAGCTAATCACGATGAGCACATTATAATCGGTTTCAGGGCAGATCATGGCAGGGGCGCAGCATTCTTTTACTTCTTCAATCGTGGGTTCGTTAGAAATGAGGAAGCCGTGATATAGTCGACGTCACGGCCGACTTTAACTGCATCTAAGAAAGGTAATGCTGCGTTTTGCAGATCATAGAATTGTCAAGAGCATTAAAGCTGCCGGGTAATGATTACAGTGCTTGCTGGTTTTATAGAGGCTAAATAATAAGTGCTTGGAGAACCACCAACGAAGTCTAGAAGGCCGTACAACCTTTTGCGAGTTAATATGTTTGTTTTTGTGCTGGCAATAAAGCGAGCAGTGGTACGGTTTATGATTTAATCGGTTTGAAATATTAAACTGCTGTACAATAGAGAAACGGACGTTATGGGAAGAGAAAGGTGTGCGAAGATACGTTTTGTTGTCCAGACATTCGAAGTCTGATATGTTTATTAGAAAATGCTATGATGTTTAGTGGCTTGACATTGTAAATTTCTCACGTTTCAGGATTCCGAAGTTGCTAAGAAGTATCGGTCTCGTGGTGGTGGTTTAATTTAAGGTAAAGGTCTCCAATATTTCATTTTATTATTATTGCCTGGGATAATGGACTGCTTCGCTTCGCCTCTGTAGTCGGATCGGAAGCTGCCCCCCCCCCCCCCCCACGTGGATTAGAACCCGTTACTTTTATTGTGTTCACATTTAAAAGGATTTTAAGACGTGCAAAAAAGATCGTGTGAAAAACAAAATGTGCAGAATAATCTCTTATGTTTATATTTGAGGTAAAACCCCAAAATTGGTTTATTATAGAAGAACAATCTAAAAAAAATGTACTTAATGTCAAAAAACGTACTCCCGGTTGTTGGAGTGTTCGAACTTGTATGCTTGTATGAGTGGCTTAGAAAACCAACTAGTGTACCAAATTTGGACGAGATCGGACGTAAAATGCGGCCGTTAGAGTGCGTCTATGACCCCATAAGAATTATACTTTAAATTTTCGTATTTGTATCTTAAGGGTCTGCTCCAGTAAACGATAAAGCAACCGGAAACGAAAGCGCTTCTCACTATATCCCTATCTAAACAGTGCAATTTCTCGCAGCTGAACGCTTTGACATTGCATCATTTCAAACCATTTTATAAGTCTATCTTTTGTAGTTGAGTGTTGAAAAAAAAAAATCTTCTTTATACAATTTCGGATCCGGCTTGCAAATTATTTTTCATTATTAATTTTGTATTTTGTTAGGGAAAAAATTCAAACTTTGTACTTACAAAATGTCAATTACATAACAAATCAAAAGCATTCAAAAAAATGTAAATTACAAGACGGATGCGTATTTTGACTGTGCTTGAAATGAGACCTTGCAAACAATTTTATGATAAAAAGTAAGCGAAATAAATGGTTTGAAATTTAACATTGTTCTTATGGGATAAAAATCCAAGATGGCCCCCACTACAGCAGACCCTTAAGTACTTTTTACTCCACGTTTATTCTATGCCAGTGAGTCAGTCATTCAATCAGGACACAATCTTTTATTTACAACATAGTGCTTTTAACCCTCCTCATTATTTTTTTCACTGAAAATATGTTAACAAAACTTTGTATATATCTTGTGTCGCTTAACAGGACAAATTGTATGACATATCTGGCCCTCTATGATTTTTGGGGGCTTAGGGAATAAGGGAAGTTATCAACTTCAAGTAAAAAAGGTAGGTCATGTAATACACAAATGAAGAGCTTATCAAAAGAGAAACAGAATAGCGTAAATGAATTTACTTCCTTCCAAAGTAATGGAAAATCCAAGTTCTTTAAAAATATATTTTTTCATCATACCAACGCAATAAACCATTGTTTTCAGTACTATCAGCTGTGATTGAAACCAATCGATTCCCGATAAGCCGGGTAAACAGTCCGGGTAACACTGTAAAAAGGACTAGGCCGGGAAAGAAAGTTCCAAGATTGGTTACCACAAGCGCTGCTATTCTACTTATCGTATTCCATTTTATAATTTTTAAACAGCTGACTGTGTCTAGCAACACAAACAAATGAAACAATAACAAACCTTTGATGTTGTTAGTTTATTAGCCTATAGACTATTGTAAAAGTGTAAACGTACTTATAATGGCTGTTTCAAATACATTAACATGTATTAATATTAAATGTATTAATATTCCTGAATCAATATTGGAAAGAGCACCTGACTTTCAAACGGATACCCAAAATGTGTTTAACAGTTTTTGTCATTGTGAAAACGTCCAGGTTTTACAAAAGAAACTCCCAAATTATGGGGATTAACATATCGAATAACCAAATCTGTACCATCAACATTTCTTTCAATTTGTAAAATTACCTACTGCTCCTAACCTAATAAATATTGGATTGTTAAAACAAGTTACTTTTGTTTGTACTTAATAGCTGGAAACAGTTCAAATATATCAACAAATAACAAGTTAATAGGAGGTGTAGGACCAAGTTTATTTTTAACCACCCTGTATATTTAATAAAAGGTGGTATGATGAAAAGTACTGTTCATAACTTGTCTGAAAGTGCTACACTGGTGCTTGATCGTACACCGCTAACAACCACTTTCCGGACTTGTGACGAAATATACTATATTATAACACCAAAACAGGTTCTTGTCCTTAAAAAAAATAATTTCAACCTTGCCTTCCTTTGAGCGATTCATTTGTAAAAAGGCAAAAGTTAGCATTATCACAAAAATGTCAGGATCAAATTCAGTGAGGTGTATATTATCAGTGCATGGAAAGTGGTGCTTATCAGTTACGCATACAGTAGAAAAAGTCAGGTACAAAGGTTCCATTTACATTTTCCCCCCTAAGTTTTTCAGGCACACATAGAAATTCAGATAAATCAGTGATACCGTACGACATTATTTACAGATTAAATTTCTTAAGTGTGTTAAACTTAACCTCAACCTACAACTTACTTATTCCTAATATTACAACATCAATGACCTGCTTTGATGTTACGATAAAAATATAATTTTCCACAGCTTTGATTGTCCATTACTTTAAAACGAATTAAGGCACTAAGCTCTATATTTAAAAAAAATAAAAATAACACTATTCTCACTCTTATACGTTTATTACCAAACGCGTTTCAACGACAAAGTCGTCATCCTCAGTGGTATATGAGCTACAACT
>JAGFPH010001685.1:0-11227 GCA_018207615.1 Philaenus spumarius
GAACTTAGTTTCCAATTATGGGCTGTTAATATTTTTGCAATTTTTTTCGGAGATTTTCAATAATTGGTGTATAAAGAAAAATACATGATGTTTTGAGAGTATAAATCAACTCCCGTCAGCAGTTGGAACAACTACAGCTAACACATATATTATATACTAAACATAAAACATAAACCTAGAGGTCAAGGCCGATGTTTGCCATAAAACCAAAAAGTGCAAAATAAAATGATTCGATCACTCAGCTGAACCGCTGACGTGAGTTGAGCGAATTTCCAAAATCGAGTTTATGTGTTTTAGGGTTTAAACCGACTATTTGAGAATTTGATCTACTCACGAGGGTTTTGAATTGTTGCTGCGCGTACAAAATATATTAGTAGAATTTGTTTCCACCGCAGCCTTCACCTCACTTTGTTCCGTCCGCTTATTTCTCGGATTGTAGACTGCTTCGCTTCGCTCGCAGCAAACAAACACGCTTTGCGAGATAAACAATACAGGGTATTTTTTACGGTAGTTTCAGTTTTGATCGACTTTGGGAGAACCAGACGCGCTTTTAGGTCGTGTAAAAAACTAAAAGTGTAGAATAATCTCTTAAATATATTTTTTCAGATAAAACCCTCAAAAAAGTTTCATTCTAGTACGAAAAATCACGAAGTTTTTAGTCGAAAAAACGTTTTCTGATATACGTGCTTCCGATTGTTGGATTTTTTGGCTAACAAACTCGTCCGAGCGACTTCGAAAACCAAACGTGTTAACCAAATTTCAACAAAATCGGAAGTAAAATGCCGCAGATATAGTCCGAACACATATATACACACATATATATTTATAAAGTTTTTGATGCACCCGAAAACGTGTCCTGGGGACAATGATCGGTGTTCATTTACTCCTCCCGACCATAAGAGTCACTGCAATAGCTCATCTTTTCTGTGGAAATTTGCTAATAATAATGGAGAACCCATAAAGGCCAGCCACACCGAGCTCGTTCCCGCGGCGGACGCGAAGTTTGAAAAATCGCTCACCGTGTTAACAAATGGAACAGGTCACACAGAGCAGCCGCGTGCCCGCGGGCGCGCGGTAGTGTCCGCCACTACCACTTGCTGAGCGATTTTTTTAAACTACCGAGGCGGGAATGTGGTCTTGGGCATGCGCAGGGGTGCGCCTCGAACGGCCAAGGCCATCGCCATCTCCCTTGTTGCGCCACCACCACTACGTCGCGACTGTGATCCTTATTTGACGTTGTGTTTTATTGTTTTTCTTGCTGCCATCATGGAACAACTTATTGAAGAAGTTCGGAAAAGGCCGATGTTGTGGGACAGTAGAAGTGAACTCTACAAAGACGCTACACGGAAGGATAAGGAGTGGGAGGAAATTGCCCACATTCTAGAAAACGAAAGTAGGCCTAAGTACAAACAAACTAAACTCATGCTTAGTTTTAACACCACGGAAATCATGCGCTTCAGTTTAAACTTGAGTTTTTAAATTACAGTTTAAAATTTAATTGAACAAGTTTCTTTGGTTTGTAGATGTATGTTGTTTTGTATTTTACAGAAAAGAACACAGGGGGATAACAAAATTTACGATCGATTTTGTATGTGCTAGCAAATAAATAAACATGCAATTGCTTCCACCCACGGAACACTATTTCTTAGGAAGTCGCGGTTGCACCAAGGTACATCGGACGACATCTTGTTCACTACTAGCAGTGGCCGAGATGAGCTTGACCACTCCCACCTCAAAACTCCCGCGCGGGCGCGGTACTTTTGGTGTGGACTGGCTTGTGGTAAAACGTCCGCGCGCTACCGTCCCTCGACGGTAGAGGCGGATGTCGGTGTGGCATGACCTTAACTAGAATAACAGAGCACAGATGTAAAAAAAACTAACTACAAACTAAAATGAGAGAAAACAGTCACTAGTTGCAAATACACACACATAATGACCGAGAAAGCTAGACTATATTTTCAGAAAGGATGACGGAACTGTATTATCTATAAATGAAAGTAAACGAAGTAAGAGTAAACAGCCCTTCCCTTTCTCTTTAGGGTCCTGGCAAGAGCTCTTGCAAACTAACTTGCAATCCGACTCCTAAAATTTCAGTATCGACTAAATATATGGCTTATGTATACTTAAGGTTTGTCTCTCTAAAGGTAACTGCACTTATGTCAATTGGTAGCCATTATGAAATGTATTAGCAAGTTAGGAAAAGTAAATATGTTTTTAGAGCTAGAGGGAAAGATCGGGGGTGTAACTACCCTAACACAACAAAAGTAAATTTTTGTACTTTCTTTGTTGCCAAAGATCGGAATTTATCCTTAAAGTGTTACATAAGAACAATAAATCACCCGCATTATCACCACTGCACTAACAACAAAGACAAAGTGTAATATTTTACAACACTACAAAAATTAAATTTCACATAATTGTTCGGAAATTGGTAAATTGGAAAAGTCAAACATTCGTGTCTAATTGTGTGTAAGGGATGGAAACATCTAAAATACAATCAATATTAATTTTTGGACATTCAAAGAACTTAAAGAGCTTCGTGTAAGTGTCTTAAAGTGTCGTATAAGAAAGGTGTACCACTTGAGTTTTGATTACTTGGGACTAAGTAGTTAAAACGGGAAAACAATCTTTACCACTGCACAGCAAACAAACGGCTTCTATTTTATTACAACAAAGAATTTAAATTTAGCATATTTGTTGCTTATTTGGTAAATTGGTAAAATAAAACATACGCTTCTACTTGTATCTAAGGGATGTAAATACCTAACATACAATAAATATTCATTCCTACAGTTTCCAGCTAGAACTGAAATACGACTCAATTTATTCTTAAGTGACGTATAAAGAAACTATACTACTTGCTTCCAAGTAGTGGAAACTGGGTAACTACCACTGGACAAGGAAAACCAATTAATTATTCTAATATTTTATAACACTAAATCACTTAAACTTCGCGCTATTGTTGCTTAAGGGTCGGCTCTAGCTGTCGGCCATGATGGCTGACGCTCCATAACACCAATGTTAAATTAAAATCCAAATTTTTCTTTTAGTTTTGATCGGAAAATTATAAATGATATGTCGTTTTAAAGCTATGGTCAATATGAATGCAAATGGCTTTTTCTAAACTAAGAAAAATATTATGTTTAATATTTATTAACAATTTAAAACATTAATTTTTAATATTTTTGTATGTTGTCACTATTAATTATAGCGAAAAAGTACCAAGCCATTCGCATAAAAAATTTCGTCCCCTAGAGTTTGATATTTTTTTTAAAACGCTATTTGAACAATTGCGGGTTTTAAATGGATTTAGGCTGACCAATGTCGGTATAATCTACCACCGCTATAGGGTGATTTTAAATATTTGTTTACGTTGTAACTATTAATTATAGCGAAAACTTACCAAGCCATTCGGATGAAGAATTTTGTCCCCAAGAGTTTGGTATTTTTTTAAAAACACTATTTGAATAATTGCGAGTTTTAAATGGATTTAGGATGAGCAATGTCCGCGTAACCTACCGCCGCTACGCTGGAGTCTCAGGTTGCTTTCTGTTTTACTACAGCCGACCCTTAATGGAGAATTGAAAAAAGTAAAACAATCGCGTCTAAATGTGTCTAAGTGACGGAAACACATAGAAAACAATAAACAATGATTCTTACAAATAGCCATGAAGGTAGAGAGCTGACATCTGGTACATTTGTTTCTTAAATGATTCGTACAGAAAACACTATTACTTAGATTACCAGCGACATTGGGTGAACATATTTGTAACTACTCTTAAAAAAACGATTCTTTCATATTGTTTACCCACAAGGCTAAGAAATTGAATTTAGCACACTTGTATCTTAAGTAATACATGGGAAAGTGAAGTACTCGCATTTCGATTAGTTGGATCTAAAGGATGAAAATCTCGGACAAAATCTCGGATTTTAATCATAAATTATTAAAATATGTAGTTTTAATGTTTAATAAATACTATTAACATTGCTAAAATTTAAAATAATTTTGCCAAAATAATTTCATTAATACTTTTACAACCCTTTTAAGTTTAAAACACGATTCAATTATTTTATTAAACGTAATTATTGTAAATGGTGTGATTTCCATAATCCCTGTTCAACGCCGAATAATTCCATAAAAATATAGATTCACTGATTCATACTGCCACATTGAAAAAAATACTTCGAGACTAGAATTTCCATGAGGGTAAATTTGCACAGACCAATGAATATGTCCAGTAGAAAATATTTTCAACTTTAAAAAGTTGCTTTATATCAATTTGTAAAGCAATGATAACAACATTATTTGATAGTAAAACGTAAATGTGCTTTATTAAGACGCTTTCTGTAATTTAGTGACGTATCTAAGTGATGTAGTAACTTGTAGTGGTCCGGCAGGGAAATTAACAGGATTTAGTACCTGATATGTCATTCCGGTCACCCACAGTCACTAGTAACCCGAAAGTTTATGTTGTTTAGTCGAGTTCATTAACCATAATGTCTTCGCACTGGAGAGGATATTTGTAGGACTTTATAAAAACAAACAGGTGACACCGGTTGGTTATGAGAGTTATGATCATGCCTGGATATACAGGTAAAAATACAAGATTAAGTTGGATTTCTAAATATCAAATGAACCTTAAAAGCAAAAAAACGGAACTCTTAAAAAATGTATTTACTCCAGAAATGATGAATGTTTCATAATGCAATTTGCAGAAGCACTCAAGCAGTTATCACATACTACTGTATATTATAATAATCAGAACTCAAACCATATCATTCGTGGTGACAGTTTTTGGACGGCCTACACACTTTTTACGCTAAGTCCAATCAAATTAAGGAATTTTCTGGAAAAAATGGAAACCGCTGTAAATCTAGATGGAAATAATGTTTCCATTTTTTCTGAAACCAATAAATTTCAGAGCTAATTTTATTGGACTACTAACTAAACAACATAACTTGTCAACAACAATTGCGCCATTACTTGGCAGCTGTTTGTGAAATCGTTCTTGAAACTCTACAGCAGTTCGGATCAAACTAGGATTACCGGTGCTGCCTAGAGCGAAAATAATGCTCTACGATAAAAACTTTCTTTGGTGAGGTAAGAACCATTACAGCGTTAACTAACCTCAAACAAGAAAGTAATAATAAGTAACGTGGCATGGTAACCATCAACAATGTAATCAGCTGTTGTAAAATCCAACCACAGCTGCTTTAATTTCAGAATTGTTTATTTAACGCATACATCAAAAAATAATGTTTTTACATAAAAAATACATATTTCGTTATACCGGCGTGTATGGTTTCGTTGAAAGGGCTTTATTTAAGGATATAGAAACCATTTTTAAAGAATTTTGTTATATATAATAATTAAAATATTATTGAAAATTCTGCTAAAATGGTTCTTCGTCCCATATCCCTTTTTATGTACGGAAGTAATCTACATTCAATTTAGTAAAACATCGTGCTAAAAAGTCATATTATTCACAGAAAAGGTTTTCTATTGAGGCAATGTGCTACAACACTGTGCTTGGTTATGACCTTGTAAACACTTCGAAGTTGATGGCGGGACGGAACCCTTGGCGTTGAGCGTAACTGGCAATTCTCCGTTTTATTTTATTTATCTTTTTCTGTTAAGGATCTTTTTTACCCAGGGCAAAACTCCAAGTAATGTACATTGCGATTTTAATAAAATTGGCTACAGTTAGCGTTTCCTAAACGACCACTTGCCATTCGAGCACCATCAGAGCACCATCATTCGATTGCAAGAGACGACTTTTATAGGTTGACTAGTATCACCGTCTTCGCAAGCCGCGAGATTGTTTAGACATGTATTCGTAATCTCGTGTTTCTAATTCTATTTACAATCAATTGAATAATCAGGAAAATAACTTTAAATGATCAAGAAGGATTTACGTCTCACGATGAAATATGTAAATTACTAGTAAACCCCCGTGAAAAATCACAGGCGGATTAATTAGATACACATCAGAAATAGGCCACATCATTCAACAAAATACTATTTTAAAACAACACACTTTATCTAGGCCTACCTAACTATGCTGACAGGGATTTTTAACTTGGTAATGTGTACAATTATAAGGATTATAAAACTTTATAAATATTTGTTAAAATTTTGTACTTATGTATGTTATTATACATTTAAAGAAAGATAAAACTATTATCTTTTAATTGCTTTTTATTTCATATTGATAGATCAAATGATTTAGAAGTTATTAATATTAGATCAAATAAAACCTGAACACAAAATCTCACAATAAATACGTTTACTAACCTCAAACGCGTTTCAATGACAATGTCGCCATCCTCAGTGATGCACGGGCTACAGTATCCAAACTATAACTGATCTAACAGTGTGACAACGCACGGTATAAATACCTAACCAGAAGGGGCGTACCCTACAGGGGGGCGTGTCATAACCTATGCTAAGGCGTTAACCACCGCCTACCTTTTATCAAATATCTTAACAATATAACTTAAATAAGATTGCTAAACTAATATTAATATTTAACAAAACATAGCATTATTACATTAATAAAGAATTCTGTAAAGGACAGTTATTAATATTACAAGAACAAGACTTATATTAATTATTAAAGTTGTAAACATAATCCCAAAGGTATAATCTATGCTAGGTTTGTGTATTACAGATGATGGGTGAAATCAGCTGTTTAGATGTAGGAATGTTTCCTAAGCTAAAGGAATATAAATATGTATCTTTTCTTTAAATTTGTTTCCTTTGAGGTTATAAACTATATATAAATACAACCTTTTATCATAAATATATTTCTTCACCTAAATAGGCCTGAAGAAGTAATGGGTGATGATGTATGATTGGAGGAATATTTATCGCATTGAAGTTACAAGTTTAACCTCTTGATGAGAAAATTGACAGACAAAGGTTCATGTAGGTTTACTCAGAGCACTCATTGCCACGTTGACGCGATCATCTGCATATACATAACACTATATACAACATGACCGTTTTCTACAACTGAGAAGTGTTGCGAAGTCAAATGGCAAAGGCGAGAAAGGGTGCCATTATAGTTGTACAGCTTTGTAATACAGGTAGTTTGTTTTTAACTGAAGCGAGTTACAGTTTTCATATTCCAGTTATATATGTGCATAGAATATATTCTCTCTGTTGTAAAAGAGTTTTTCTTTTGTTATTTTTTTAATAATTTCAGTTTGTTGTAAATGTTACATACTAGCTTTACTTTTGCATATGCTCCAATTATGACAGCTCATTGGCGCTAACAGTTAGAGCGTCGCCTAGTTTCTACAGTATTAATACGGATTAAAATTCACTGTATGTTTAGAATACTTTACTATATTACTACAGTAAGAGTTAATGGCAAAGGGATTTGTACCAATCCTCTAGAAATTTACTGAAATTGTTTAGTTTTGATTGGTTCTTTTAGAAATAACCGTATAGCCTCTGCATGCAAATGAGTAGTTTTAGAACACACACAGTTTCTGAATCGAAACCGAGTTCTTTAACACAAAGAACTAAACCACTCTCCGGTAACTTTCTCCTCCCCCAACAACAACACATGATGAAACTAAGTCTGTTCGACCTTTTATCAACAGAAATACCAAATCTGGATTCATGCGTGGATGCTGCTTAAACTTACACAACTCTATTGTTTGTTTCATTTCATGTTAACAAAATTAATTCCGTAATTTCAAAGGTATTCAGATAATGTTTTCTATCAAGCTGAATACATCGTTTTGTTACTGCTTTTATGACTTACTGTAAAAAACAGTAACAACTAAATCTGTTGTTCTTTTAGCAAACAAATCTTCATTTAGTAAAATAAAAACTAATCATAATGAGACTTTATAACTTATAAAACATAAAATGTAAACAATAAAAGATGTCATGTTAGGGTGCGTTCACAAACGCTTGTGAATAATTTTGGGTGTTCACAACAAAAGCTTCTTATAATATATTATATTATATTTAAATTCGCCAAGTTGGTTCCTATAATAATAAATGTAAATGCTTTCGTGATACGTGTGTTGATTTAGTATACTCCTGACCTAAAATTGTGTTAAGTTTTTGATCCAAATCAGATGTTTTATTTATAATATGTAAACACAGATGTTTTAATTACAATGCAGTAAGCCTTTATCATTGATTTTTGTTTGTGTTTGCTTTTATTTTCAAAGAAATGCCTTAACCTAAAAAGGCTGTTGTGAAAAATAATAAACTGACGCAGCTCATAGGAATATTTCTTTCTTGGAAGTACAAGTTTTTTTGTCATCGATTTATTTCACTATGGGAAAAACAAAGACGAGATGCCAATCGGAAGATTATGCGAAAGGTCGCGAGATGTTAACTATAAAAATCGAAATGAAACAAAGTAGTTTTGAATAATATCAGACGAAGATGAAAAAATAAACAATTATACAATATATAGTCAGTGGCAAAATTAACGAAACAAATTAAAAAGAGTGGTAGTGGAGTGGATGATGTATACAAATCACATTTATGATTTTTGGACTATTTAAGATTATAGATTTCATCAACTTGATACATTGATAAGTGTACATATCATATACGTTATTTTAAATAAAATTATAGACAAAATCCAACTTAAATCTACTGCGGTGAAATAATATTGTAGCGCATTTTCTGTATGAAGCCGTCGTACCAAATTAGGAACCATTATTCCATTGGTTTGACATCCATTGGTTGCTGATTGATCCCAAGATGATTGTTTTTTGTTTTTCTTCAACTAGGATCCAGTGCTCGCTTCACTCAACAACCATCGCTGCTACTCGTGACGAAGCAAATGCAGAAGGATTATTGTATTCTGTGAAATGTTTACGGAAATCACTATTGATTAGGACAGAGTCACTGGTTCGAGGTAAGGGGGTGGGGGTAGTGGTTACCTATACTGATGCGTTGCGGTAGGGCTAGAGTTTTTGAGTGTATGGCATGATTTGAAATCACAGCAAACACAGACAAAAATATGAAATAAGTCAAAAATCTGTTAGATCGTTTTATAACAGTAAATAATGTTTATACACTTTTTTCTGTGGTCAAATTTATTACTTTTACGCTGTTTCAATACTCAATGGCAGCAATTAGAATACGTGTGTAAACAGTATTGTTAAAACTTGCAACAGGAGCTTGTGACAGTTTCTCGTGCGGCATTTATTGCAAGATTTAATTGCAAAATTGCAACAACTCACGTCCTTTATGTAAACGGTAAAGCAACACCTCGCACAATACTTCCTCGGGTTATGTTATGTGTGTAAACGTGACCCAAGAATGGTAATCCGAACTCTGAAGTGTGAGTAGGATTCGCGCTTCAAGAGCTACGTAACCAAGAGTGAGCCTTCGAAGATCTCATCAACACATTATATACTCACTATACCAAACTAACAATCTAAACAATAACAACAACCATTACTTGAATGAATTAAACGTTGGTGATGGGGACTGAAAGAAGGCGGCGGCTCCCAAACACATAATTACCATACACCGCCTAAACACGTTTATACAGCTGCCACAATTTGTCACTATTTTTTCAGAAAATTGCGGATTGGCTTTAGTTTTCCTGTAAAGAAAACGAGTCCTAGCACCACCGGATGTTTCAAAATTTTAGCCTCAGTAGATTCGGAAATAGAGGGTGATGGGTTTGGGTTTTTTAACAAGATTTTCGGTAATACTACATACCTACTAAACAAATTTAATTTTTCACAGATACTTAACTAAAAACATGTGCTCTATCTTTTTTTCATATCATCTCAAACTCCATTTAAAGGCCCCATTTAAATTTTGTGTTGTTACTTTTGGCTGTAAAATTGAGCAATCCCTAAAACATAGCCTATCACACATAAGCGTTGAAAATACAAATTTGTTTAAAATAAAAATATGTCTTACAATAACACACAAAAAATACAAACATTGGGTGTGCTTAAGACCACACGTTGGAATTAATAACTTCTATGACCGATTTATATTTTTATCAGTATTAATATTAGAGGAGAATAAGGGTCAACAAATTACACAAGTCAATATATTATCAAAAAATCATATTTTGAAATTGCATAATAATAATATTATAATATTATTATAGTTATAATATTATAATACATAATAATATTATAATTATAATAAGTAGCGAAAAATAGTGATCATTATAATGCAAGCAGTATTTATTTAGTGACTAATGATTTTGAGTGAGGTATTAGTGTATACACTCTACATAGAATTCTAAGAATAATTCGATATTTAAGGGATACTTATAATAATAATTGAAATCACTAGTCACTAAATAAATACTGCTTACATTATAATGATCCCTATTTTTCGCATATTTATTATAATATAATAATAATATAATTTTAATATTATTTTAATTATAGTATTATAATAACGTATTATTATATACTACGTATCGCCTATGCTTTCTTCACGCTCTGACTTCAGTCTACGCAAAAAGTTCGTGACGCGTGATTTCAGAAACATAGTCAAGCGAATACATAATATAGCCTATTCCCTCTCCACGCGCTTACTTATCTATATATACTATGTGTCACCTATTCCCTCTCCACGCTCTGACTTGTGTCTACGCAAAAAATTCGTGACGTAAGATTTCAGAAACATAGTCAAGTCCCTAACGGGCCAAAATAATAAAAAAAACATTAAATTTGTTTCAATAAAACTAATTTTTTCGTGAAATTTAATCACTACTTTATTGGGAAATTAGGAAATAAAAAAGTTTGTACTATTTTTGTCTTAAGTTGATAGTAAACGGGGGGCAATGGAAATTTTGATAAAAACCTATAGTATTACCTACTTTTGTGGATATTATTTGTGAATCCACATATTTATGAAAACTATGCTCTTACTACTTACACATTGTATTAATGAAAAGAAAACAGTCTCAAGTTGGTGGAAAAATACTGAAATTTACTCAAATTTTACTGAAAGTTTCGGCCTATCTCGTAAATAGTTTAATAAATGGCATTTGTTCATTTGCTCGGATAGTCAGTTATGCAATAACCAGCCTTTTAATCTATAAAACTCGAATAAATGAATTGCTGCTAACTTCTAATTTCATACTATGAAACAATTCTCAATTCTAATTTTGTAGGTTAAGTTTTGATTTCGTACGTGCTGGTTATTTACCTTCTATTATAAATCCTATTTTATCCTAACTTAATATATTAATTCAGACATTATTACTTA
>JAGFPH010001685.1:11327-25077 GCA_018207615.1 Philaenus spumarius
TTTTCTCCTTCCTCAGAATCAAACCGCCAAATAAACAAATTACGTATTTTTTTCACATGCAAAATGTAATCTCCGGCGGGTCCCATCAAAGTCGTTAGAGGTGGGGGGGGGGGGGGGGGGGTCCACTATACAGTATAAGGGCAGCCGAGAATCCTTAGTATAAGGGCTCAGCCACTTCCTCTCGATAGTGCTGCCAGCCGATTCTACGCTGTGACGTCACAGGGTTGTCACTCGCGCCGCACTGCCATACAACCACCACTGCTTTGCATTAGCCGGCAGCATGTATTTAGTACTTAATTACCACCTTGATAACCTTCTACCCGTAGTGGCCCTCTCTTTGATATTATACACTTTCAACAATCAATAAAAAATAATGTTTTAGTTAAATACTAATGCAACTAGCCAAGGTAAAATGAGTTAAGATACAACAAATCAGTTACAGATGTTTACTTTACTAATATCCGGTTTTGTTTACTTCCAAGGAGGCTAAGCAGATTTTCAGTCGTCTTTTGATGTTATTTAACTTTGCATGACAATTTTCTAGCTTTCTATCAAATTTTGGTTTAGCATTTTACACATTACTTAGGCCTATATGTAGCCTATATACAGTAATACTGTAATTGTACAACATAGTTCTGTAGGCTTGCACTAAACTTTGATTTTGAGAATTGTGTAAGTATTTCAATGATTACATGACATAATTGTTTTAAATATTAAAAAATCGTTAAAACAAATTCTTTTTGATAGTTAATCAAAGATACCAGAAACTGGCACATACTTTCTCACAAACATAATATATTTAAATTATTAAACAGATTCACTGTGACTTAATTGTATTAAAGTATAAGAGGGGGTACATTTAAGTAAGAGAGTAATTAATAACTATTATTATTATTATTAGCTAGAGAGAAAACTATTCGATCGATTTCGAACAAATTTGCATCAAACATGTTAATTAGGCCTGAAAACAACCCCCTTTTTGGCTAAAAACCCCCCAAAATCAGTTATTGTTATTATTATTAGCTAAACGAGAATTTTTAGAAAGATGTGGTTTTTGCATATGGTAGAGTACATTAAGCGTTATATACAAATCAGACAAATTTGATCAAAACCGTTTTTTTTTATAAAAAAATAATAACTGAATTTTTGGGGGTGTTTTGGCCAAAAATGTCAAACCATTTTTTCTTGAATCTATACAGGCCTATTTGACATGTTTGGTGCAAATTTGTTCGAAATCGATCGAATAGTTTTCTCTCTAGCTTTGTATGCATACAGACAGACATTTTGTAAAAACCACTTTTTTGTACTCAGGGAGTCCCAAAACGGATATTTCCACAAAAATCTCAAAATCGATATTTTTTGTGATCACTATACTATCTCTATACCTTAGTATAGTGAGAAAGTAAAAGCATTCCTAGTGAAATTTAAAAGGATCGAATTCCAAAGACATACCACATTTGCTTCGGATAATTGAGACAGGGTTGTCTTAAATGGAAGGGATTAAGATGAACGGCTTAGTCCTACTCGAATACAAGATAATTGCACCGACACCAGTCGAAGAATTCAGGAGGAGGAAGATCAGACATACTTAATAAAGGAGCGTTTAAATATAGCCTAGACTAAGTGGATAATGTATTATTTATATAAGTTTTGCAATTGGTACCACTGTATGAATAAATCAGCTGTACCCGATAGTAGTAATGTTGGTACGTCCACGCAGAATATGCCTGCCTTCAGGGACTTGCATTACATAAGCTAACCTAACCATCTGCTCGCAATGTAACGTCTGAGTGTAGAAGTAATATAGTTTTATGACATTGGATCTTAGAAAATACTGTATATTTATTTGAAATTAACCTCGACGAAATCTACAATTTTATTAAAAAAAAACTTGTAAACCACAGTCGATACGCAGTTTTCCTACACTTATTAATAATTTGGTTGAGCTGTCAATTCCTTTAATTGTTATTTTTACTCAAACAATATTAAAAAGAAATTGTAATTTGTGATTTTCATTGCACTTTTACCCCTATATAAGTTACAATAATTATGCTTTAAAAGATTTTGTATCTATATATATAAAATCCAAATCCACTGACTCAATGATCATGATTTCTCAAAAACTACTGAACGGATTGGAACGAAATTTGGTATGTAGCTTCCTCTAGGGCCGTAGGTGCTGATAAGAAAGTTTTTCACAAAATTCGAAATTTTAGGGGGGGGGAGGTTGGCTGTCAAAGTTACTAAATTACGATTTCTCTAAAACTACTGAACGGATTGGAATGAAATTTATTATGTACAGTTCGAGCAAACTAGGAGTGAACTTGGCCTAATGGGCGAGTCATCCCTTCTACAGTCTACTTCTCCTTAAACCTGCCTTGGCGGTACAACCAACTCCACAAAAAAATAGGTCCACAAATAACATTTAACTGAGGAAATAGACAGCGCTCAAATTCTTATAACTTTACGTACTTGCTTACAACCTTTTTATAAAAAAGTATTTCACATTTTAGAGAAAACTATGACAAATATCTATAAATAAGTAAGGTTTTGTTTCATACAAAATTATAAAATGTTATAACTGTGATGCAAAGTTTTACTAAGTTTTTTATAAAATAAAAGTGATGACAACAAAAATGTTCAAAGCGAGAAATTTTTTGTATTTTTAGGCAAAAAGAAAACTTTTTGCGAGAAAGTTGTTGATAATTAGTGGAATTAACTTTTTTATTTAAAACAATTTTCTGTACGACCTTTTGTTTAGTCAGGAGGAAGGTAATTCCTGTAATGAATACATTTTGTGCTTGTTTGACATTGATTTGGTGCGATCCTGGCTGTTCTGATTTGGTAATAGATTATATAGGCTAAGTAATTTTATTATTCTTAGTTCTTGCGGTTTTTCCTAAATCTAACCATTTTTTTGTAAATTGGACTTCATACTTAGATTTTTAAAAGGTTCAAGTAAACCTGCCAACTTGGACCTTCAATATTTTTAAATATCAAATATTACATTTTTTTGTTTACTAGGTACTCATTTAGTAAATGTTTTACCATTAAAACTTTATAACGATTTAGGCCTACACAAGATTGACATAATAATATACTACCCATATAAAAACCTTAATGCTCTATGAAGTATCGAATTCAATACATTAAAATAAATTTTAAAATGTTCAGTAACGTTTTTTTTCGAATTCGGACATTGATTTTTAATATCATGAATAACAATGTTAAAAAAAGTAATTGTAACTACATCATTTGGCAACCGTTTCCAATAAATAAGAAATAGCTGATGAAAATACATTAGACCTACTACAGATGGGCACTGTTACTGTTGTTGCTATTTTAACTGTTGTAAAAAAAACTAACAAAAATCTAAAATAAACTAACCCGAATTCGTAAAATGTTTCTGAATATTTTAATAATGCATAGAATCCGATCCTGTATTATAGCACGATAAGGTTTTTTTGTGACACTTGTATATATTTATAAATAAAACAACTAATTTTTACACGTCCTGTTCACTAAGAAAAATGTATTTATCACTTTTATTTACCGTTACATTACAGTGACAAACTAGGGTGTACAGTGAAGAACAGAGGTCTATTTGTTTTTATTGAGGTTGTACTGGTGACGTTGGACACAACAAACACAGCGTGGGGACCCTCTCGCGGGGTGCATTGCCGGCGTGAGGAATCTTAGCTTCCTCTAGAGCCATAGGTGCTATCTAAGAAAGGTTTTTAAAAAATACGAAATTTTAGGGAAGGTTTGGGGGGTTGTCAAAGTTACTAAAAAAAAGCACCTAACGGATTGGAATGAAATTTGGTATGTAGCTTCCTCTAGAACCCTAGGTGCGCGCTAAGAAAGGGTTTTACAAAAAAAATCGAAATTTTAGGGGGTTTTGAGGGGTCAAAGTTACTAAAAATGTCAATAAGAAATACATAGTGTAATATATTTATTGATATAATATATATTTTGTAATATACATTTAACTTTGATTTATCTATCCGTGCAAAGCCGGATCGGGCCAGCTAGTTTAATATAAAAATACATTAAATACCTTTATAAATTCAGAAGGATTCAACCGCATCCTTTTGGTCTCTAAGAACTTTTTAATACAGTTAATGAGCGCGCATAATTTTGGCAAGTATTAATAAGTGCCGTTATTTAATGGTTTGGTGTAAATAGATAAAATTGTGTTTTACAATTTTGCATAGCAATAAATTTAATGGCGTCCACTTTCGTCTTTGAACAGAACATGTGGAGGTTACTTCTGTCATCACAAAAGAAAATATTTTAGTGTTTTTACTATTTCCTGTATTTCTGTGAATACAGAGTTAAAAAGATGTTTTATTTATAATATTAATAACTACTTTTATTTATTTAAACTATCTTGTTTATTATATGTTATAGAGTTTGTATTATTTATCAATCAAACAACAAATTCTCTTTAGTCCAATTTTCAAGTTATTTCAATTTTAATTTAGTATTTGAAAACAGTTTTTAATAATCATCTACATTATTGTTAATCAAGTCAATATGGATCTTTTTCTTTAATTGTTGTTAATTTTATTAATGTAATATGTTTATTAATATTAAGTAACACTTTCAATTTATTGTTTATTTTACGATCAAATTTTCCAACAGAAGCAGGTTTTCTTCATTCTTCGAATGGTAAAGTTGTACATTATATATTTTTATTACAGTACTAAACTAATTATATGTCTAAATTATCGAATTTGATCAGTATTTAATACTGTAGGCGGGCTATAGACACTCGTAATAGTAATCAATTCTTATTTTTGCAAAATGTGTTTGATGTAACAACACAGTTTTTCTTTTTATTAGTCGAACCTAAACATATTTAATATGTATTTGTAACATTGTCATTATTATATATTTTTTTTAATATTACAACAGCGACCCAAAAATCATCAATACTTTAAGTGATAAATTTTCTTGTAGTTAACGTTTTGATAGGTAACACGTAGTTGGAGAAAATGTTTATTGATTTTACAGTTAGAAAATTTTGTGGGTATTAGTTATAATCCGTTCTTAGTTGGAATTTTTTGTGCGTAAATACTTTTAATTTGTTTTTACATAATGTAGTAGGGATAACAGTTTTAATCTTAAATCAAGATATTACATTTTATTTGTCAAGTTTATACTATGAGATACTACTTTTTAAAGGGCTGATTAAAATATTTAGATAGTTTAGAATGTTTTGGTGAATCTATTGCCAGTCGCTCAAATAAGCTTTAAAATATTGTAGTTCTTTTAATGTATTGGTTAAAGTTAAACTAATTAATTATTTTCATGATGACATTGATTAAAAATTAATAAAGGACGTAAATTTAAGATACTTTTCCATAACAGACAGATACATAACTTGTCTAACTCCAAACTGCATATGCTTATATGATAACGTACGAAATATATGTTTCCCATGAAACAAAAGCTTATTATCTCGTCATGGATCAGTTTCCGACAGCTTTGAGGACATGTGTCAGCTTGTCGTTCAGTATATTTATTCAAAAATATAAAGTCTATTCTTGGTGTAAGACTGCAAATTGTCTGGAGAGGCGGCACCGGTGCTTGATTTAGTAGATGCAATAATTGGAGAACTTGGGGGCGGCACCGAACTGTAGAACTACTGTACCGTCGCTTTCCGACATATTTGCATTCGTCATTGTCTGCCACACATCTGATTTTATAAATAGTCTACACATCAGTAAAATCTAACGACTCATTATAGCCGAATGAAGTAAGAGAAATGTATTTGCCCACTATGGTTATTTTTTAAAACGATTCAATTATTTAAATTACAAACATTATATATCTTTTACTTTCTACCCAGTACTACTTGTCGCACGACTAGAAATCAATACAATACTTGAATAAACCCTTTATTCTCACTAAGAAGTGTTTACTAAATTTGTTTTGCCTACTCTCAGCTATTTGAAATTTCGTTTATATTTTAAATCGTTAATCATTGAACTACAAATTTTAAAAGATCCCCAAAAATCTTTTACACAATTTTTGCACGACCTTTATAACACTTGAATTCTGAAAATGTAAATAGTGATGTATTATTCATAATGACGTACAGAATATCTTGCATGTTTTTCAAACAAAATATCTCTCCGTTGCGTAAAACATTCCTGTCATTCACTCAAGAGCTCTGGCAACACTGAGCATTCGTCAGGATACAGTCACCGCTACTCCCCTCGATATGAATGCTTAATTAATTCGATATGAATCAATCGTAATTTTCTTGAAAATACCACAGTATACAATAATCTATTTGCATTTACTTCACCGAGAGTAACCGCGGAGGTTGGTGAGCGAAGCTAGCAAGGGCGAAGCCATCTATTTTTTATATAATTTCGTTTGATAAGAAAATTTGGAATAGTACCATCATTTGTTCACTAAATAACACTCGAGTAAAGCTTGAGTTAAAATTAAAATTTTCAGTTACGGCTCCAAAAAATTTCTCAAAGAAATGAATTCCTTATCATTTTCCCCCGACTAGTCTGTAGTATTATTAAATTTAAGAGCTACTTACATTTATTTCTTCATTTGTGGAATATGATCGTTCTTATTTCAGTATCGGCTCCAGATCGCATTGTCATTGGGGGACATGTCAAAAGTCTGAGAGCAGAGAAAATCAGGGGTAGTACAGTCAAAATGGTGTAAAAATTGCCTTGACCTGGGCAAAATTGCAACACAAATGATTCTTTTTGCATTTTATTGTAAAAAGTGTCTATTTTAACATATTAAAAATCCCCATTTATCCCGGCCCAGGAAATCAGTCAAAATCCAAGATGGCGGTTGAATTTTGTATTTTTCATTTGAAAATTTATAACTTTGTTATTTATGATGTTATTTCAATGAAATTTGGCAAAAATGTTTAAAATACAAAGACAAAAGTATAAAAAAATAACCACTGACTTTACTTCATTTTTTCAAAATGGCTGCCATTTAAATATTGGGTAATTCGTTTTGAAATATTTAAGTGGCCGCCATTTAAAAAAAGTTGTGCACTCAAAATAGGTATTATTATGAACTAAAGCATGCCATTTACATTGTACTTTTGTATTACCTTCATAAGAATCGTTAAATATATTTTTATAATTTTATGTATTAACATTTCGTTACACATATTGTTTATTTTTACTGGTATAGTTGCTGATCATGGAAGGTGATTTGCAAGTGATAAACTTTTTCTTATTTCCTGTGAATGTCATATCTGGTTGAAGTTCACAGAGGGGAAAATTGAATTTGTTTGGCATACATGGGTCATGTCTTTTATTGTGTATTCTGATGTATAACCATCAAAAACTACAGTTGCTTGCCCATAATTAGCTGTCACAAACGACGCATTTTGCTATATCCCTGAATGTACTGTCTTTATGCCATGACAGGCGATGCAGTAAGGACCCTCCATCGAGCACATAACTCTTATCACCTTCTCCTGCTGTTACAAATGGCTGAGAATTATTTGCAGTAACATGCGCAATCAACGCCCTTGATAGCTTTGGCTTGTCTGCTTTCAACAATACCGTTGGACTTTGAAATAACACAGGAGGAAAGGAGCACAGTTCAAATTTCATTACTTCCCCAAGATCAATTTCCCTCGAAGAAGATGACATAATCAATCTCTGAAATAACAGAGCTGGATCAAAAGTGGCCTCCTCTTTCTTGAACTTAATGAATGGTACAGACGAAATTGTTTATGCCTTTTCATTTCGTTTCATTTTACAGGAAAACACCTCCTGGCCCTTCATCTTCTTCACAATGTCCCATACCAATGGTTTTAAATGTTTCAACATTCACATGTTTAGCTGTTGTGACACCAGTTACAATGTTTCGCAAAGTTGGATCGTCTGAATAAGATGAAATCTATCTCAGTAGCTGAAGTATCTTATCTGAATCTTCCTTGTCTCGTTTCTTTCGTGATTGCGTCAAATCTTTATGCTGTTTGCTAGAATCGTATACAACGTTTGTTAGCTTCTGCATTGAGTTATTGTATTCTGAATACACAGGCATTGACAAAACCCAAGTAATGTTTTGTATTTCGGACATACCACTACCTCTGGTGAGACCTCCATTTGTCTTGAGTGACCTCATTAAACACTGCTCAATTACCAAATCTGCTGGCAATCCCGAAAATATTTGATCAGTACTTCGTATCACATGAACACCTCTATTGAAAACTGCATAGATTTCAGGATGAGTGTTTTGAAGTTCAGTCATGTTCTGTAAGTGAAGGTAAACTGATTTTGTGTAATTCATATGCCCAGATGCTGCAAAAATGGGCAGGACTTCTGTAAGACCTTCAAGTAGCATAGGAAATGATCCTAAACGATCTGCAGTGATGAGTTTACGAATGGTAGCTACTGCAGATTGATATTCAAGCCAAAGAAGGCTGGTCCTTGAGGAAGATCTTAGCTCGCTCTTCTTAGAATCTAATACATCACAAACTTCTTTCATATATTCATTGGATTCTAAATCCTTCAAATGTATGCTACCTTCCATTAGATTGTCATATGTTTCGAGTAAATTGTCAAAGATGACAGATCTATCTCCTTTGTTACTTGGAAATCTACAATTGTTCCACAAAAGAGGCATTGAATTTTAGGATCATAAGTTTGTGTGGTCAAGCAACTGCTCCTCTTAACACCTGAAGCACTTGCAACATCTGACTCTGCATTGCATTTTCTCTTAATAAATATGCAGTTAATATGTACTCTACACCCTTCAACTGCTACAACATCACTTCCTCTAGTTTGACTGCATATATATTGATAGCACTTGCATCTTTTGTTTGTAACACTGCGCTGTCTGTTCCGTAAGTGTCTTTCTTGCAAATTATACAAGTTGTATCACCTTCCATGGTCCGCAACTATACCTGTAAATAAACAATATGTATAACGAAATGTAAAATATATAAAATTATATTTAACGATTATTATGAAGGTAATACAAAAGTACAATGTAAATGCATGCTTTACATAATAATACATAATAATACATTATTACATAATAATACCTATTTTGAGTGCACAACTTTTTTTAAATGGCGGCCATTTAAATATTTCAAAACGAATTACCTAAATATTTAAATGTCCTCCATTTTGAAAAATGAAGTAAACTCAGTGGTTATTTTTTTGTACTTTTATCCTTATATTTTAAACATTTCTGCCAAATTTCATTGAAATAGCATCATAAATAACAAAGTTATAAATTTTTAAACGAACAATTAAAAATTTAGCCGCCATCTTGGATTTTGACTGATTTCCTGGACCGGGATTAATGGGGATTTTGAGTATGTTGAAATAGACACTTCTCACAGTACAATGCAAAAAGAATCATTTGTGTTGCAATTTTGCCCAGGTCATAATTTATTTTTACTGCACTAGGGGCCCTATTCCAAGAGTTTAAAAAGATAAGCCATAAAACTAAAACTTTTAAGCATCACTTACTCCAGAAAATGGAATGTCAAATAAGAATTACTTTTCAGTTTTGCTGAACTGGATTTTACATATTAATTCAAAATATGTAATATGTGGTAAGTTATTTTTACTTTTCCTCCAAGATGGAGTTTATTTTAAATTAATTAGTGAAAGTTATTCAAAGTAAACAAAAAATTAACTAGACTACAAAATCAACTCCTATAAAATCGAGTGTACGTCCGTACTTACGTACGTGAATAACATATAATATAACAGCTGATTTCACCCGTCATCTGTAATGCTTTACAAAACCCAGATTATACTTTGGGGTTATGTTTACAACTTCAATCTTTATAAATTTCTTGTGAATTTGATTTTTGTAAATATGAGTTGTAGAACTAATGTATGCTAAAACATAATATTATAAGATTTGCTTTGAGGTTATAAGCTGTATATAAATACAACATTTTATTATCAATATATTCGTTTATACAAATTTAAAAAAGAGATTCCTTATTTGTTTAAGTTCGAAAACATTCGTACATTTTCGTATAGCATATAAACATATACAATTAATTATTAATTTCTTCACTATAATATTAATAACTTCCAAATCATTTGATCTATCAATATAAATAAAAAGCATTTAAAATACGATATTTCTATCTTTATTTAAATATATTTTTTATAATAACGTATATAAATACAAAATTTAACAAATAGGCTTATAGTTTTATAATCGTTATAATTGTACACATTACTTAATTAAAAATCCCCGTCAACAAAATTAGGTAGGCGTAGATAAAGTCTGTTGTATTTAAACAGTTTTTTTAATGATGTATTTCTGTTGTGTATCTAATTAATCTGTCTGTGATTTTTCACGGGAGCTTACTAATTCAAACAAAAATCGTAAGATGTCATCTAGTTTTATTTTATTTTGTTGAAATCGTGGATTTATTTTTTGCTGCTCAGAGAAGGCACGTTTAGTTTGAACGCACTACCACCTTTAAACATTTTTTTAAAACAATTCCTCAGCCTCAGTATCCATAACACCTATCACCGACCATTCTGTGGAGTCGCGTCTGCCATGTTTTTGTTCTTATACCTGAGATTTCAATGAAGATCTTGTACGTGTACATATCTCAACAGTTTAATTTTCAAAATTGCATATTATTTTCTGTAACTGAACGATACATGAAGGCTGCATCCTGCCTGCCACGTGCTTGACTATCAGATGCAATTCTAAATACAGAACCAACATATTAGAGTGGGAGCTTGGACAAGGCATGGTGCCACTGCGGCGACTGGCCTACGTTACAACTAGCCTGCCTGCCTACTTGCTGGTACACATTGCCTCCCCAGGCTAAAGAGCATTTTACAATTTATATTGTAATAATTAAATCAAATGCGATTTAATGCGTTGGAATATATTGAGTTTTATTAAAATAAAACTATTGCTTTCTGAGAAAAATTTCCCAAGACTGATCTTGACATTTAATTTCATTTTCCATATACAACCCACGGAGTAGGTTACATGAAATTATTGTAATCTACAGAGTAAAACATATTTCACAAAATTAATATTACAAATAAATATACAAAACTTCAGACACTGATAATACGAAATGCAGTATACCATAGAGATATTTGGAAATGTCAATTAATGACAGAAGTGAAAAATGTAACGAATATAAATCGTTGGTCATATTGGATTAATCTGAAATTTGATATTTTAACACTACCAAGTAAACTATTTTAACACTACTTACAAAATGAGGAAGCACAATGTCCATTTCAGAGGTATTACCAAGTAAACTATTATAAAAAAACTTACAAAATGAGGAAGCACAATGTCCATTTCAGATGTATTACCAAGTAAACTATGTTAACACAGCTTACAAAATTAGGAAGCACAATGTCCATTTCAGAGGTATTACCAAGTAAACTATTTTAAAACAACTTACGAAATGAGGAAGTACAATGTCCATTTCAGAGGTATTACCAAGTAAACTATTATAAAACAACTTACAAAATGAGGAAGCACAATGTCCATTTCAGAGGTATTACCAAGTAAACTATTTACAACTTACAAAATGAGTAAGCACAATGTCCATTTCAGAGGTATTACCAAGTAAACTATTTTAACACAACTTACAAAATGAGGAAGCACAATGTCCATTTCAGAGGTATTACCAAGTAAACTATTTTAAAACAACTTACGTAATGAGGAAGCACAATGTCCATTTCTGCAGTATTACCAAGTAACCTATTTAAAGACAACTTACGCGGTGTGCCTATAGAAGTTTTCCCTTCAATAAACTTCTGGAACTAACGAATTGGTTATATTAACTCTTAAAACGTACTACTTAGAGACCTTAGCACATAGGACTAAACAGACGTTTGTGAGAAGAGGGTGGAAGTAAAGTAAACAGTGGTTGACTAGCTTTCAGCTGACCAGTTATCTGTTCTTTTGCTTATTTTGCACAATTTTACTGCGATATTTAAATTAAAACAAAAATGGACGTACAGCACAGTAAATGTTTTCACGTCCGGTGTACGTGAATGGTTAATGCGGTATTAAATTATATACTTTACTATAGCTGTAGTGTATAGTGTATAGTGTGTTTTAGCTGGCAACATTTAAAATAATTTGACCTGTTAAAAGTGTAAAAAAATAATAATTACAAAAGACATGATATACATTGTAAAAATTATAATTCGATGATTCAGTACTATTTAAGTAGTTTCTAAAACTATAATTAAGAGTTATTAAACATTATTTTATTCTGTTTTATGTCTAATTAATTTATTATTATGTTTGTTATTACAGCCTCTGTAAGACAATAAACATAGGATACAATATTGAAGGAGCAGTACATCTTTTTTAAATTTTCAGTGTAACAATCTTTGAGTATGATGACTGTTTCATCGAAATGTACAAATTAATAGTTATATTAACTTAAATTGTCCATTAACTTGTTTGATTTGTTGTTTATATGTCTGTTTTTTTTAACTGTTGTTCAAAATTCAATTTAAATTTGTCCTAGACAATGTCTAAAAGTGTTGAAACAAATCTGTTAAAATTTGCTATTAAACTATGAAAATAACCAAGACATTCTTAACCCATTTTTGTTAATTTGAAGTTTCGGCAAGTCTGGAATCAATCTTATTATAATTTATTTATTATTGGTAGTTATTTGGGCTTTGAAATATTAGATTTAACCACAATGCTTTATACAACATGTAACATACGCCTACTTAATTGACCGAGCGAAGCGAGGTCTCCGTTTTAGCTCGACCGTTCGGCATTTCGTCTGTGTGTCTGTCTGTCCGTGTCACGATTACTGCCAAACGCCTTGACCGATTTTGATGATTTTTTGCATGAATGTTCCTTATTCCTAGGCCAAGCGGTTTTTACATACATACGGTTTTTTCCATTTTTCATTTTTAACCCCGCAAATAAAATAAAAATTGCGGGCGGACCGTTTCTCTCAGTGTAAGCTTTTCCAAAGCCAGTTTGTGGCTTAGTCGCAAGTCGAATTTAAAAACTAATAAGATTTTGCGGGTAGAAAATTTAATTTTCAACAAAATTGTATGCTTGATTTTTTCCGTATTTCTATCGGTAAGCTCACAAAATGGCCGTAAACTTCAAATTTATTAAAAATCGTCCAAGTTTTTATACGTTTATCCTAAACTAATTCAAAAGTTTTCCATAGCTTTTTGTAGATAAAGGATCAAAGAATTCATATATACCATTAAAAAAATTATTGAAGTAAAATCAACAAAGTTGTTAACTCAAGAAACAAGCATGTTCAGTGACGAAAGAAAAAAGTTCAACTTTAGGCCCACTAAAAAGAAGTAAAATTTTTTTGTAATTTTTTTCATAAATATAAAAAAGTTTCGTAATTTAGTTCTAAATAGAACTGTATAAAAATATTTAACTATTTCAAATTTCTTATTTTGAAAACACCAGTTTTTATGTTCCTACTACAAGACTGCTAACAAAACTAGGCCTGTTTTGAATAGTAATTTAGGAACATGTCCTTTGCCCAAAAATGACATATTATTATAAGAAGGTGTAGAGCATTAATCAAAGAATTGAACTGTTTACTGGTAAATTATTATTTCATAAACGTATTTGACTTAGCTTTACTTGAAACGAATGAAACCTCGCGGCGATAAAGGGCATACAAAAAATGACCGTTGGACAGCGTGGGAAGTGTTGGACATGGGTTGAGATCACTATTACGAAGCTTTAACATAGATTGTTTTCATTATTTCTAACATTGGAATATGAT
>JAGFPH010001685.1:26373-84715 GCA_018207615.1 Philaenus spumarius
AGTACTACGTTATGTACTGCAGCTTGATGAAATGTTATTGTTTTTATTCGGCTATTACTACTTAATGTACTGCAGCTTTACGAAACATTATTATTTTTAGAACGAAGTTTCTTAATGCGGGTTGCGGTACGAGTTAACAAATATAAAATGTAATGCGTAACGAAAAAAGTGTTATTAATTGGTTGCTATGGAAATGACAAATATAAAATACGAGTAACGGGAAAACGTTACCAAATTGGTTGCTATGGCAATGAATGTAAAATACATTCAAGAAACATGTGTGTTGGTTAATCAATTTAAATTAAGAGACGATTGGTTCCATGCGCCGTAGTTCAAATATTATCGTCAAGCGCTGAAATACATTCAATAAACATTCATCAGTCTAAGCCTAACTTAAAATTATTGTTTGTATATTTAATGAAACATTATTGTTTTCATAATCAGCTATTATTACGTTAATGTACTGCAGCTTTGCGTTCACATTTTATTTATAGCACGTTTAATGCAGAATATTTCAAAAATATGACTAATCATTTCGTATTAACATCAGCGCATGTTAGTGACTAGCGTGTCACAAGTAACCTTGTGGGATGGTTTTCTAGAAGTTAGATTATAGGCGAATTATTCAAACTTAACGAAACAAATTAGCAATCAAACTTAATAACAGATTAGGTATTCAAGTATAAATATTTTAATGTACTTTTAATTTGTTTAGCTTTAGAAACTTGTATTATTGGTAGGCTATTGTGTTAAATTAAACACATTTGACGTCTGTAGAAGTTAATAATACGTTTTTGGACAAAAAAAATATAAACTTAGCCGTTATATTGAAACGTAGCGTACATTCCAGTATTAATTGTTTTGATAGCGTAAACAGCTGATTACTGTACCAGCACTGAAAATCAGCTGAGCTATTTATTTTAAATGGAATAATATTACTGTTTTACTATAAGCTTAAATTTTATTTAAAAGTATTAGCGACTTTCCATATTAAAAATGAGCTATTGCAGTGACCTTTATGGTAAGACCTAAGGTTGGGATAGTAAATGAGAACCGATCATGGTCTCCAGAACACGTTTTGAGATGTCATTAAAAATTATACATTTATATAATTATTAATTAATGTGTATGTATATACAGTGTAAATATATGTGTGCATTGTAGCAGCCGCATATTAAGTCCGATTTGGTTGTCTACGTCCCTCGGACAAGTTTGTTAGCAAAAAAATCCAACAACCGGAAGCATGTTTTTAACCGGAATTAAGTATTTTTTGAGATTTTTCGAACGAGAATGAAAATTTTATAGAGTTTTATCTAAAAAAATAAATGAAGGATATTAATCTGCACATTTTGTTTTTTCACACGACCTTATAGTTCGCTTTTTCCTCCCAAAATCGATCAAAACGTAAAATAATCTAAAAGTACCCGATTCTAAAGATCTACGTGAGGATTTTACCGTGGGGCCATCTTCTAATCCTAGGCCCAACGTCCGAGTTTGTACTCTGCGAGCAAAGCGAAACAGTCCACAACCCGAGGCCGCAAGGTCGAAGGGCAAACTCCCAAAGCGAGTTTTAACGCTGCAAATAGAACGAAGGAGCGCTTGAGTCGAAGCTGGAGGCTTAGGTGCACACAAATTCTACTAATATATTTCATCCACACAGTCAGCTATCCATCGCCTTCATGAGTAGATCAATTTCCCAAATAGTTAGTTGAAACCCTAAAACACGTAAACTTAATTTTGGAAATTCGCTCAACTCACTTCAGCTGAGTGGTCGAATTATTTGTAATTTCAGTAGTTTTCTTTAACAATATATAGGTAATCATATATTAGTTTTCATAAAATTACAAAAATGACCTATTAGTAGTCTACCTATCTATGTAGTATGGAAACCTAAATACAATGTAAATAACAAGCTTCAATAGTTTTAAATATTTAAACTATTGTAGATTAAATATATTTAAATTGTTTTTTAAACACGCATTTTAGTTTGCTTAGAAATTTAAAACAGTGGAATATTATCATCCGGAAACAGTATGTCGGTAGCAGCCATGAACGTACTCTAGCGTGCGATCAAGTGTTAGGTCCAGGTGCTCCGCGACAGGTTAGGTGTCGCCAAATTATACCGATTTACATAAATGTAAATCATACTGTCCCTGGACATGCTAACATGAATAAATGTACATATTTAATGTAACAACTTTACAGTACAAAATACGTGTTAAGAAAAGAGGCATTTTAAAGCGATCTCTTAATTACGTGTTGCAAATAAATACATTTCTAAAATATGTACACATTCCTCTTCCACGTGGAATAGCACATGCGCATATAAACTTACAAAAGGCTTATTACAAACTCACTTTTAAACTGGTCGTTGAAAGACCTATAGATATACTTCCTTAAATTTGATTTTGTAATAATAGGTTGTTCACATTTTTATATAGCCAATATCGTACCACCTCCTAAATCGTACCACCACTGTTTAAAGGATATAGACCTACGTTATGAGCGCCTCATCGGCGTCTGGGTGAACTAATTACTGTCTCGAGTGACTTGATGAAGTTTCGTGACGCTGTGTCTGTGCGTTGATTTGTTATAGCCTTATTTGTATTTTCTGACTTTTGGACTTCTATTTTGGTATTTTTTAGGAAGCCGTTATTACCTGTAAATGTATGTATAAAGTAATCCTAACATTGCATGAGTTAACAGCATCTAATGTAGTGTTTAAAACTGAGCTCGTGGACTCTTGCAACTCTTCGAGGTTAGAAATAATGTGAGTTTAGTGAAAAGTAAGGAGTTTCCTAAATCGTACCATATCAAGTTTCCTAAATCGTACCGGTGTACGATACAGGAAATTATGATGTTCCAAGTTTCATATTTCTTTGTGCCAATGTAGCCTTAATTTATTAATTCATAATTAATAAATTAATTCGTAAATGAACTCATGGAGTAATATTGCTGCAACTTCCTGGTCACCCAACGCATCATGTCCAACCCTTAAACCGGTCCTTCTTTGGGCCATTAAAAGGGTATTACAAACAAGCTGTTCAAAAATGGCTATGAACGAATCCTGGTTTGTCTGTGACCCAGTACCAAGAGTCTGAAATAGTAGCTGAGGCGTATGGGAAAGCTGCTACCATTAAAAATGTGGTAAATGGTTTTAAAACGTGTGGAATTTGGCTAGTGGATCGCTCTGTTTTTAAAAACAGTGACTTTTACCCTGCTGAAAATTTAAACTCTGATAACATTGACGAGACTTCTACGCCTACATGTGAGGAACAATCAGTTTCAACGGTTGAAAAAGATGCACATTTCAGTGATGGGCCAGATGATTCTTTAGAAATTATCTGGCCAAACATCCCTAGTCCAGATCGAGCAGGCACAGAATCTGGTGAACAAAAAACAACTAAAGCGGTCTCGACTCTAAAACTATCAATTGAACAGATCTCCACCGTGCCAAAACCAACAAAATCGAAGAACAAAACTAGTTCAGGAGTTCAAAAAGCAAAACTTCTTACTAGTAGTCCCTAAAAAGCTGAGCTGCAGATGGCTAAAGAATTGCAAGCTGCGCAGGAAAAAGTAAGGTAGTTTAAAATGAAAATGAGGAAAACTAAACCAAAAGTTTCAATTAAGAAAGAAAGAAATACAAAAATCGAAAATATCTAGTGATTCCAAAAAGAAGCCTGTCTCAGTAAATAGGAATTTACAGAGTGCTATAACATCATGCTTACCCACAACTTCAGATTAATGTGGTTTTGTGTTCCAAATTCGCAATGGAGATTGGTATTGTAGCGTTTGTGAGGAAACCTCTGTTGAAGATATGGTACAATATTTAAATTGTAAAAGTTGGATCCATGAGAGATGCGCTGGACTAACAAAGTCTGGACTCAAACATTATATTTGTCCTGATTGTACAATTTAAAACAACTTAAAACTTTGTAAACTTTGATTGATTTTATTTGATTTTTGAGTGACGTGTAACCTAAACAGAGTGTTTCTACTAATGTTGTAATTAAAAAGTGTTTTAAAATACAGTTTGCTTTTTACAACCTTCCATAAAAAGTTGTCATTCCTAAATATTATATTCTATCGATTAGAAGTACGATTTAGGAAACTAGGTACGATTTAGGAAACTGAGTGGTACGATTTGAGAAACTCGTATCCTATATCGTACCACTTGTAAGGGTCTGGAAAAACCCGTTTTATGTGGTGTTTCTTTAGTTGTATTTAGCTTAAAGAAGTTTTACAAATAGGTTATCAGATATACTATGATTTTATACTAAGTTTAACTCAAAATGTAATAATTTGTAAGTGTAAAAATTCATATACTCCAAAGTGGTACGATTTAGGCAACTCTCCCTAATAATGTTTTATATATTTGCTAATGGTGTTTAAAAATACAATAAAATTCGATGTTTCGGAAGTAGGCCTACACTAAAACGGTTATCCTAACCTCAAAATAACAAGAAACTCAGGACTAAGGTACTAAAACTGAGTTATAAAAAAAATCTTGTTTGTATACAATGATGAACATTTATTCTATCAAGTATATATCTTAAGGCTCGGCTCCCTAAATTCAAAACGGTGAAGTTGGGTACCAATTTCAATGTTTAATAACCTAAACATACCTTCACTTTTAAGCATATTTTTGTAATATTTTTGTCAAAAAACGAAAGCTTTATTTTTTTTTTCTTAAAGTAAAATAGATTGTAGTTGTTGATTGCTAAGGTTTCTTGCAATATCTCTTTTTGCAACTGAGTAAAAAAATAATAAAGTTTACTATTTATATCATACGTTTATGAAAACAATAAAACAGTTTTTGAAAATGTATTCAGCAATCAACATCCGCATATGACAGTATTTCAAATAGAAACCAAATTTTATTTTATTTTTTACGAATTAACGGGGGAAAATGACTTATTCTGTAGCATTGCTCTTATGAGAATCGGAATCAATATGGCGGACAGGGAGCCATCCCTTAAATTTAAGTTTCCACTTGATACCACTAATTGGTACACACTCTCGAAAAATCTGAGAAAACAATACGATTATAAAAATGCCTTCTTAACGTCTGAAATAAAATATACCAAGTTTGATATTTGCTTGTAATTAAAGGCTAATATGTTTGATGACTATTAAATTTAAAAATTATTTTGCATTTAGAAATATAAATGTATTTAAAATGTATTGTATTCATAATGACAGTCTAACTTGTAAATAATATTTTGAGAAATTAGTGAATAATTGTTATTTTTAGCAATACTTATAATATATACGTAACTAAGATATTGTCACTCATAAGGGTTTTAGAATAAAAATTAAAGTTAAAACTGTAAAACATTACAAGCAGAAGACTAGGTAACCCATTTACCGAAAATATGCAAAGCAAACGAATATTTACCGACATTCGAACCTGGGATTTTTTAAACTCTTCAGTCTTTTCATGCTCTCTTTGTAAGCCTAACTCTGCATGTACCAATGTGAACAATCGTAAATCTAGAAGCGATTTTAACAAGCCTTATTAAGTTTAGAACCACTCTGAAATATATTAGTGATGGGAAAAGAACGGCTCGTAGATGATCTTGCTTATGGAGCTAATACTACAAAATACTAAATACACCAATATTTAATTTATTTATCTCAATTAACATGTTTGCTAATCACATTTTCGCCTCGCCTTTATGTTGCCAATCATTATAACTCTAACCCATGGTTTTCCAAAAAGTACAGCACAAACTAATTATAAACTATACATTTTAAAGTGTGCTATAATTTTATTAACTCTAATCTACTCTATAACAATACGGTGCTCTAAGTATAACAATGTATTCTAAAGTGAGAAGTGTCCTTAAATACAAAAAATGCCAATTAACTTGAAAAATCCATAAAAAATTTAAAAAACACACTTTTGTCAAATTTCCTAACTCTCCAAAATCTTTCCTAAAGTCACATAAAATATTCTAGGATAAAAGAACTGACGTCAAACCGCAATAAGAATCGACTACACGTCTGCTTTGCCTTCATTCTGGCCCAACGCAACACACTATACATAATTGAGTTCTTCTCTTTCAACATATGTAATCATTGTTACCATTGAAGAAGTGTTGTTTCTTCAATGTTGTTACTAAAAAACTATACAACTTCATGTGAACTGGTTATGGATGTTCCATCAATAGTAATTATGTTATTATAAGCGATGGCTTATATAAAATTTACCATCGGTTAGTGTTCAACACCAATAAGACGGCAACGTTATATACAGCTAACACTTAAAAATATCCGCTGAAATATTTCACATTTAAATTTCCACTTTGGCGAGCAAAAGTGCTTCGCTAACAGTCGACTAACTTTTAAGTTTTAAACAGTAAAAAGATCATATGGCCATAATCTTGAACTGAATTTTTATTCTAACATAATGCCATGATTTATTAAAATTTCACTCCTTTAGACACAACAAAAATTTTAATATTATTTACATTTATGTACATAATATAGGTACAATATAGGCCTGCATAAGAAAACGAAAACCATATACAGACAAAATATAAATATATTACAATACAAAATTCAATCAATATAGACAAAAATAAAACAATCTAAATAAAAAATGGCAATTTTTTAAATTAATGTTGTATAAAGCAATAAAAATAATAAAACTTTCAAGGTCTTTTTTCCGTATTAAGATTGTGTAATACTAATGCATAATTTAAAAAAAGAGAGATCAGAGATTTTTAGGGGTTTTTTAGTAAGTAGTTATAAATATTAATAAACTAAACAATTTTAACAACATAATTTTTAAAATAAGCTAAATAAATATTTAAGCAATAACTACAACTAAATGACATATAATATTTACTATATACTAAAGTATGTTTATATGAAACTATATAACTACTATTCTTACAATTTTCATTACTTACATACTATACATACACATATTCTCACATACTGGCATACACAGACGTATTCAACAGCGTACAAAAAGCAAGTCATTCATACGCTTAATAACAAATATACATTTATACTTAACTGTCATACATCATAAAAGTATAATAAGAAAAAAATAAACAAAATAAAGTCATTTAAAAAAATGCTTATTTTACAACTCCATGCTTATTACAATCTCAACACTATACACGATCAAAATTCAGCAAAATTTAACATTTTAATATATTTGGTAAATTTTGTACTGGGCTTAATAAATCTGTACGAAAGATGTTATAAATTCTGGGTACGATGGTATTATAAAATTTGAAATAAATGCACAATTTAGCTCTGGGTATGAACGCTTTATGTCCATGTCTAGACAAATAAATAATAGAAGTTCTGTTTTCAGATCTGATAAACGTTCATTTCTAATTTAAAATACTTTCATAACTTTAAGAGGTAGTTTAGGTAGGACCAGAGCAATAACAAAGACCAACAACTCTCCTTTTTATACAATAAAATGACTAGTAACCTCCCGTGAAAAATCACTGGCAGATTAGATAGATACACATCAGAAATAAATCATATACAAAATTAATATTTAAAAACAACAGAATTTATCTAGCTAGGCCTACCTAACTATGCAGACGAAGATTTTTACCTCGGTAAATGTTTGCAATTATAACGGCTATAAAACCGTAAGCTCATTTGAAAAATTTGGTATTTATATGCATTATTAGTATATCTAAATAAATATAAAAATATTATTTCTTAATTGCTTTTTATTTTCATAGTGATAGATCAAATGATTTAGAAGTTATTAATATTATAATGAAGAAATTAATAATGGAATACGTTTATATGTTATACGAAGATATACGAATGTTTCCGAAGTTAAACGAATGAGTATCTCTTCTTTAATTATGTATAAATGTATATATTTATAATAAAAGGTTGTATTTATTTTCATTTTATAACCTCAAATCAATTCTTATAGCACATTATAGCATACATTAGTTCTATAACTCATATTTAAAAAAACCAACTTCACAAGAAATGTATAATGATTGAAGTTGTAAACATAACCCCAAAGTTAATCTGGGTTTTGTTAAGTATTACAGATGACGGGTGAAATCACCTGTTATATGTTACTCATGTATGTATGTATGTATGTTACAAGTATTAAAGCCTGCTTTAATTCTTTAATTCATATTTTAAAAAATCAATTTCCCAAGACTTTATTATTGATTTAAGTTGTAAACATAACCGTAAAGCATAATATATGCTATTTTTTGTTTAAGTATTACAGGTGATGGGTGAAATAAGCTGTTATATTATATTGTTACTCACGTACGTACGTAGGTACGGACGTACACTCGCTTTTGTAGGAGTTGATTCTTAAAAACATTTGTGGTACAGTCATAATATTATGTCTTACCTCGTCAACAACATATTTCATACAAGTTATAACCTACTAAATATCATGGAACTTTCATCTTGCCAACTACACAATCCTTGCATTTATACAGCAAAGGTGTTGCAAACAATTTAGACTTTCCTCTTAAATTAATGTTTGTATAACACGTTTAAGACCACGTAATGCTTAGAAAACCACCAACTCAGTCCATTTAGGTAGATTGGCATAGCTAACTACTTCCTGCAATTCAAGTCAGTATCAACAGCAAAGGCATCTTTACATAAACTGTTTACTTATATTATAACAAATATTTAAATAGATAATAAATATTGTATTATTACTCGACGTTTTCATGATATTGCTTATATAACTGAGTCCTATGTTACAAATTAGGTTATTAAAAATAAATAGGCTACTCGTGATATAGTAGTATTTCAGAAATACAATGGCTGTTATCACTCCGTTAAATTAAAACTAGACAAATGTATACAAAATGTAGTTTTTTTTTTTTTTTTTTTTTGTAAAATTAGCTCATTGGAATTCTAGAAAAAGTTGTAACAGTCAAAAAAATCTTATTCTTTGATACATATATAAATATCTCTTAAAGTTCATAAGAATAATCACCCATTAGCCTATTTTGCATAAAATATATTTTTATATAGTATGTAATAGGTTAGTGTAATAAAATGTTCACTCCACAATAAATGTTACACTTTATTTAATAACATTTCTTAGTGTAAAATGTGCTTCAAAAGTTGCAACCACCTTGTTGTTAATATGCTACACTATTGTTCCGTTCTTTTGTCTTCATTATTTTTGTTATTACATTCATGTTTACAGAATATCCTTTATTATTTGGTTCTGATTTATATACTACATACAATATGAAGGGCCAGCAACTAAGATTAGATTAAGACACGCTAACATCTTCTTAATTATCGTGCAGAAATATTTTCATCGTATACATAATATACAGGATGGTTCTTTAATGCACGGAGATAGTTCAGGGAGAGGTTCAGGGCCGGTTTAAGAGGTTTTGGTGCCCCTACTGGAGGTTCGGAGGTCTGGGATGTATTTGGTGGGGAAATTTTTGAAATATTGAAGCATGAAAACGTAATTTTAAGCCTTTTTTAATGGAATTGAAGCCATTCACTCTATCCCTTATCCCCCATATAGATTTCCAATAATAAATATTTTTAATTAATAGCCTATATTCATACTATATACATGCATGTTAGTAGTACTAACTACACAATCTGTGTAAAAAGAATTTTGTAGTAATTGTTTGGATATTGACCTTTGTTTTTATGTATTCTCCTTCTCCTCCACCTCATCTTCCTTCTTTTAACGATCGTCTATTATCCATCTCATCCTCTAGTTATTGAAATAAATATTACAAATATATTCTAATTTGAAATTATTTAGGTTAGCTACAGGGAAAAAGTACTAAAGTAAGCAAAATATTATCACTACTCGGTTTACTTGAATACTTATTTGCACACTTATTAGCGAATTTCCGTAGAAAAAATGAGCTACTGCAGTGGCCCTTATGGTAAGACCCAAGGTCGGGAGTAACAAATGAGCACCGATCATGGTCCCCAGAACACGTTTTGGGGTGTCATTAAAAATCATATATATATGTATGTATATAAGTGTTCACACTCTAGCGGCCGCATTTTAAGTCCGATTTGGTTCAAATTTGGTACACATGTTGGTTGTCTATGTCGCTCGGACGAGTTCGTTAGCCAAAAAAATCCAACAATCGGAAGCATGATTTTTGACCGGAAGTAACTATTTGTATAGATATTTTATACGAGAATGAATTTGTATTTGAAGTTTTTATAAAAATATAAATTTAGGATGTTATTCTGCACATTTTGGTTTTTTACGCGACCTTATAGCTCGCTCGGTTCCCCCAAAATCGACCAAAACGTAAAATACCATAGAAGTACCCGGTTGAAAGCCATGTGGTGGATTCTACCGTGTGGTTGGCGTGAGAAGCACGCAATGCATTGTGTATTGAAGATACTCCCAATATGCTGAATGGCGTGTGAACCATTTTGCAGCTATTCAGCACCATCGTGAACAGACTTATTTCCCAAATTGTTGGTTGAAACCTAAAACATAGGCCTATAAACTTAATTTTGGAAATTTGCTCAACTCACGTCTGCGGTTCGATGCGTGGTCGAATTATTTGAATATTTATTTTATTATTTGCCTTAAATGCCTACTGATACTTTCAACATGGAACTCTTTACATAACAGGAAAAAAAATGTATAATAATAATAACATTAATGTATTGAGAATACTCTTTTATATACCCTACGGCTATTTTTCACAGTAGCCTACCGTAATTTTAAAATTTTAATACATTTACAATTTTTATAGTTTAAATTAAAAAAAGATACCTGAACTACTCACAATTACTGAGCGACAAAATCTTGGCCGAGTATTCAAAATGTATAATTTATTAACAATTTATCATTAAAGTTAGTAGATTTTAAATAAAATAATTGAATAAATCAAGAAAACACTTCCGATAAATATATGTTTGAATACGCTTCTTTTGCCAGCCATCCGTCATTTTGTTTTTAGTGCTAAGTAATTTATATCTGTAATACGGCTTCACCTATTGAGTTGAAATTTTGCATATTACTCATAAATAAATACTCATACTTTGATTAAAAAATAATCATCTTTTTAGAATAAATTGTTTAAAAATGGCGGCCATTTAAATTTTTTAAAAGAGAATAATTAAAAAAAACCTAAGTTTAAAAAAAAGGCCAGTACATTTTTGCAGCCCGTTTAGTTTCCTAACAAATGGTATAACTGAAAATTATCGAATAAAGGGTATCAGTAAAACAGTATCCAATTTATTTAACTCGTAGTGAAAATTAATTATTGCCTAAGCTTTGTTCCTATGGATGTTAAAGCTGTCAAATTAATGGTCGCAGTTTTACTGTTACCCTTTGTTCGACAGTTTCGATAGTTAACCAATCGATAGGAAATTAAACTGGCTACAAAAATGTTCTCTTGACGATTTTTATAAACATTTATTGGGTTTGAGTTATTCTCTTTTAAATGTTTAAACGAACGCCAGATGATTGTAAAAGTTGATTATTTTGATCAAACTATGATTTTATATAGATGAGAAATGTGCAAATCTTCAACTTAATCGGTTGAGCCGTCCTAAAGATATACATTATTTAGTAGTAAAAACAAAATAGCTTGTAAAAATTATATTCTTTTCAGTACATAATGGTTACAGGAAGTTTTTCTTTATTTTAACCCATACCACCACTGCCTGATTTATCTCCACGCATTAAAGAATCCCAAATATAAGTAGTTTTAATAAATTGTAGTTATTTTAAATGTATAACTAGCTAGAAACTGAGAATTTAAAAATGTTGTTCATGTGAAAGTCTTTTAACAGGAACTGGTTCATTTTCGTACAACAGTTATATTTATTCATATAAGAAAACTAAACCGTATATGCCTACAAATATCGCAGACAACCAGACGGAATCGCACAGAAAAAGGAATACGCAGATCCGTAGTCGGTAGGCGTTTCTTTAATTCAAAACTTGTACATCAAACAAGCAGTCGATATTACACTTGTTTACGAGGAAATCGAATTGGTTTCGACTCGATCATTTATTAACTCGAGTCGATAATTCACAGTTAGCGTCCCAGTCGGACATAACCGAAGGCACTAAAAATGAGCGCATATGTTCATTAAATGGCAACAGTGTCGTCCGTTTTCCGCCTACAAAACATTGCAAAGCCTTGGATTTATATCTCGAGCACAGACCGTATGTCATTCCCAGTACTCCGATGTAGGAAGGAGAAAAACACGGGAACAGAGAATAATTGGTAACCTAACCTTCATCGTGGTAATTGTGGCTGGATATGGGAGTCGACCACGCACGCGTAGTTCGCGATGTGAATTTTTATTTAATTAAGGGCTCATTTTAGGTTTAGGTGGGTGTGTTGGGACTGGGGTGCACAGAGGTTATCTTAGAATTGCCTCTATAAATCTAGTAGCACGACGTTTTAAAAGTGGTGCACAGAGTAAATTTTAAAATAAAAGGAGTGTTGGTGATAATACAGTGTTAGTGACAAATAAAAGCTGTTATTCTCAGTTCAGAATTGTAAAGTTTGACATATTTCAAGCAAACTAATGAAAACAACGCCTTAGAATCCAAGGAAATGACAAATTTTTAGAAGCAAAAACGATATTGACTAAAAGTGAAAAGTAAAAGGCGAAAGGAAATAATAGTATATAGGTCACGTAAATAAAACTAAGGACGAATGACTGCCTAGGATAATTCCAACCATAGGCACTAGCAGTGATGCACATAAGACGAGACTGATTTCGTCTCGATCTGAAGTCTCGTTTCCCGTATATGTTTTCTATCCAAGACTCCAGGCCGATGTCTGGGTTCAGTAAACGAGTCTAAGAGAAATACTTGGCTGAAATAACTTTATCTCGGCAATTTAAGGGTAAAGTTTAGCAGCGTACAGGGTATTCACCTAGCGTACAGCAGCGAAAACTTACACTTCGTACTGACTTGTTTCGGACGCTGATTTTCAACTTTGTCCTTAAAATAAAAAGAAATAGACTTCAACTCCTTTTAATTAAAGATTTGATTAAGTAAAAATTGATTATTTTGAATAAATGTTTTGGGGTTTTCATACAATAAATTTTCATTTTAGACCTAAAATAAAGACTTAATGATTTAAGGGTCGGCTCTAGTAAAACAAAAAGCAACCTTCGACTCCCTATAGAGGCGGTAGGTTACGCGGACATTGCTCATCTTAAATCCATTTAAAACCCGCTATTATTAAAATAGCGTTTTTTTTAATACCAAACTCTTGGGGACAAAATTCTTCATCCGAATGGCTTGGTAATTTGTCTCTATAATTAATAGTTACAACGTAAAAACTATTTAAAATCACCCTATAGCGGCGGTAGGTTACACGGACATTGCTCAGCCTAAATCCATTTAAAACCCGCAATTGTTCAAATACCGTTTTAAAAAAAAATACCAAAATCTTGGGGACGAAATTCTTCAGGCGAATGGCTTGGTAGTTTTTCGCTATAATTAATAGTGACAACATACAAAAATATTAAAAATCAATGTTTTAAATTGTTAATAAATATTAAACAAAATATTTTTCTTAGGTTTTAAAAAGCCATTTGCATGCATATTGACCATAGCTTTAAAATGACATATCGTTTATTATTTTCCGATCAAAAATAAAGAAAAAATTTGGGTTTTCATTTAACATTGGTCTTATGGAGTGTCAGCCAAGAGCTAGAGCCGACCCTTAAAGTTATTTCCTTGATTATTAATTTTTAAATAGAATCTGAATCACTAGCTTATGACTGCATGTTTTAACTATCTCGTGGTTTGCGATTTAAGGCGGCTGTGGCCAACACATTTACTCACAATTCCTTTTTTTTATTGGATGGTGCTCAGAGTAGGGAAACGGTAAGTGGGCTATTAGCAGACGCTGAGACTTGTGTTTTCAGTCCAGCAATGTCTGTCACACCGCTTCTCCCCCGCCCCACCTCAAGGTCCCACTGTACATTCGGAGTATTCCCAGAGTGAAGAAGTGCCTTAATAGTCATTTCATTTATTTATTTTAAAATGATGCACATTCATTTAGGTTATTAGGTAATGGTTTAGGTAATGATTAGGTTATTGTTTAGGTGCATCAAGTTAACTTTAATAACTGAAAAGTAATATAAATGTATCTTATAACATATTTTAAAGTTAGGCTAGCTAATCCAAACCAACCTTCTTTCTTGGTTAGTGAAGAAGAATTTGATCAAATTTACATATGAGCTGAACAAAATTTGAAATTTATCGCGCTTATACAAAAAATTTAATATGTTATAAAGAATATGCTAATGAAGCATCTGCTCAATTTTATGTAGCTTGCCATTTTAAAAGCAGAAGCAACATTTTCAACTAACTTGAATCACTTACTTACTAAATACATAAAATATTTAGAGAATATGAAAACAAATAGCAAGGGAAATAAGAATTTTGAAATGTAATAACTCCCACGATACGAGACTTTATAATATAAGACCGACACCGAGACTTTTACGCCAAAATGAGACTAGGCCGAGACTAAAAAACAGTTTTTTTGTATTTGAAATCAACATTAAACTACATTTTAATTAAAGAACGAAACTATAGAAAATCGCAAAATAACTGAAGAAAAGATAACCATGAACCTCTTACCACGAACAAAAGCTGGTAAATAATTACAGCCCCTTGAGAAAATGTTTATACTCCTTTCTATGTGACCTCCAGATGTCTTACATTATCAAAGGAAGCCATATATAACACAATAAGATAACACAATCTTTGGGAATCTTACATAATATATCACAAATTCATCTACTAAACCCTGCTAGTATCTTTGTAACTAGTTTCGGATAGATAGTTGCCATTTACTTAAGGCTCTTCTTTACCTTGAAGAAAACTCCCGAGTGTACAGTATGATTTCAATGCAAAAGGCCCGACTCAAGCCGCAAAATCGTTGAAACATGCATTCGTAATACAGTGTTTCGGATTCTATTTATAAATTAATAATCTGGGAAACTACTTTAATTTTTAAAGAAGGCTTTATATGTTTTACGTGTTAGCTTAAAATATGGAAATTATTGCTTAAAACTCCCAAAAAATGCTTTAAAAATAATCGATTTTTACTCTGTTAAACTGTTGATTAAAAGGAGTTGCCAACTCTTTCAATTATGAGATATAAGACAAAAACACAAAGCCTTTAAGAACAATTTAAGATGTTTCACAACTTTTTAGGTTGAAAAACGGCGTCCGAAACACGGTAGTACGAAGTGCATATTTTTGCTGTTTTACGCAATGTATAGAAGACCCTTATTTCCGATTTATTGCCTGGCTTTCCAAGTATCTTTTAAACCAGATCAAGAACTGTATAATACTCAATCGTGATGAATTTAGGAAACATTGGTTTAAGGACATTTTAACCACAGAACCAGAAAAACAGCGAAGTCAAGTTAAATAATTCGATAACTCAGCTGAACAGCCGGCGTGAATTGAGAGAATTTCCAAAATTATGTTGATATGTTTTAGGCTTTCAACCATCTAGTTGGGAAATTTGACTACTTAAGAACGTGCTCATAGCTGCCTGCTGGTTCGAAATATATTAGTAGATTGTGTTTGCACCTCAGTCTCCAGCCACGTTTACGTGCTGCTTCGACAAACTCGCTACCCAGAAGATGCCCCATGGCTAAATCCCCCACGTGGATTGGAACCGAGTTCGTGTATGGTATTTTACGTTTTGATCGATATTGGGGAAACCAGACTTGCTATAAGGTCGTGTAAAAACGTAAAGAAGTAAAATGTGCAGAATAATCTCCTATATTTATTTTGTAGATAAAACCCCAAAAATTTTGCATTCTCGTAAGAAAATCTGAACAAAATTTTACTTCCGGTAAAACATGCTGTAGGTTGTTGGATTTTTGGCTAACGGACTCGTCCGAACCACTTAGAAAACCAACTTGTGTACCAAATCGGAAGAAAAATGCGCATCCGTTAGATGCAATACACCTTCATATATAAAATTTTTAATTACCCGCCATAACGTGTATTAATGCTCATTGGCCACTCGTACCTCAGGTCTAAACATAAAACTCACTGCAATAGCTCATCTTTCGTATGGAGATTCGCTATTAAAACCATATAGTAATAAAAACGAGCATAATAATCATCGTTCCTGTAACAAATTAACCGAATCAGTAAAACGGAAAATCATTAATTCTTCTAGACCCACCAAAATTGATCCAATTTTGATAAGTTTAAAAAAATCTTGTTATATATTTAGTTAAAATAAAAAAACGTTTCAGTGGTAGCGTTCAAGTATTATATTTCTAGTTGATGATTATGATTATACCACTATACAATAACATTAAGTCAAAATTCCCCTAACTACTCATGAACTTATTTGACATTATCGTCTAACTGAATATAACAAATCTTTAAACAAAATGGAAGACGATAATATTGTAAATATAGTTTTAATTGTAATAAATTACAATAGTAGTTTACGCAACGATTGTATTATGAAGGCCTTTAAGCCACGAGTGAGATGTAAGTTGGAACACGAGCGAAGCGAGTGTTCTAAATATCTCACGAGTGGCTTAAAGGCTGAATACAATCGTTGCGTACACTACTTTATCTACGACCAAAAATATACAGGCTATTTGATGTTTGATGTTGATTGTAGATTTAATCATTGAATAAATAGACCAAAGCGAACTAGGTTTCTTATCTTGGGCCAATTCCTCAAAATACGCAATGAAAACATTCTCGGAAAACGAACTAACACCATTTCTAGTTTTCCACTCCATAAACTGGTTATAAACCTTTTCATAACGAAATTTAGATTTTTCTGGCAACAAATTGTTCAGAGCCAAATTTGCTTTTGTATTAATTTCCTCTGGAGTTAAACAAAATTCATCACTATCACTCATGTTTGCGGAATGCGTCAACTCACGTTTGAGGTTAGTTACAATAACACACTAACATCCGAAACGTATGGGTACAATCAGCTGATGTACGAATAGCGTTATTTTTATTACAACTCTACTTCCGTCAAATGACGAGCTCTCATTGGTCTAGAGCCTATTATGTAAAGTGACTCCTGTTAGGTAATGATATCATTACCTAATCGGGTTGGCTTTTGGTTTGTAATGTACCTCTTTCTGATGTTACTTGTAATAGCGTTATTGGTGTTTATTGCAATGGTCGTAGATAAAAGGATTTTACAATCGTCCTGCCTACACAACTGTGAATTGTTTTTTAAATTAAGCAGCTGATAATAAAAAATGTTCCTGATTTTAATACATTAAGCATTTAATGTACAATAAGTACTGTGATGTAAAGATTTTTTATTTTATTATTGTTTATGTTCGCCATACCGACTATTGTTTATTAAGTCAACTTGTTGAACTTACCGTCCAATAGTTCAATTTTACACGTCCAACGACGGCCGTTTCGGGTCTTCAGCCATTCTCAAGTTAAGGACCATTGTCCTTCGTCATCAATAAAAACACTTATACACACGAGTCCACAATTACAAAATACACGCTCGCACATTTTAATGTCCGTGTGGTTAGATCACTGTCCACGGCTAGACTGTCGGTGTTACGTCTGTGCATAGTTCTTATCTGTATTTGCTTTTGCTATGTCTATTACCAAGTTGAATAATGGGTTGGAATTAAAATTGAGTTTATCATTAAGTAGCGTTCCTTGCTCTGTCTTGAAAGCTTTATAAATCTCATACAGCTCCAGAGCATTCATAAGCTTCCCTTTGCTACACTTATGCAAAATGGTTAAAGATTTGTCAATCATATCATATTTGTGTGTTGTTTCCATAATGTGTTCAGCAAATTTTGAATCGGTTTTCGGAGGACAATCGTCCTTAACTTGAAAATGGCTGAATAGCCGAAACGGCCGTCGTTGGACGTGTAAAATTGGACTATTGGACGGTAAGTTCAACAAGTTTACTTAAAGATTTTTATTTGTAATTACTATTGGGCTCCGTGCCCTGCTCGCTTCGCTCACCAACCTCACGGAGAGTCGCGCCAATGAAGCAAATGCAAACGGATTAATATACCCTCATATTTTCACAGCAATGACGATTTATTAGGACAAAGGCACTTGGAGGGGAGTATTGTGATGAAGTTAGCTGTGACCTATATCCTTACGCATGCGCAGTAGGGTCTGTTTTAGCGTGAATTTGTATGTAATACAGAGATAAATGGCGGTCAGAATTAAAAATAAATTGAATTTATGAATAAGGCGAGTTGATGCAATTCATGTACATGCCATACTTCCTAAACTTCGCCTATTATATTTTGTATTAAAAAATGACGGCAAATGTTTGAATAAAGCCATAAAACAGCAATCGACAGGATGAGTGTCTAACAATGTTGTACCCTCTAGTCATGGAGAACGAGAGAATAATACTCATAGAGAATGCCGTAAATCAAAAAGAAATTGGCATTTAGTGATAGTCCCATCTGTCTGAGTGACAATAATGTCTTTCTTACTTTACGATTTTATGTTGGGCCTTGTTATCAACGCTGGTTTGACCCGTGAAAAATATCGGGTCATCTGTTTGAGAAATGCTATGAACTGAGGAAGAAAATGTTTATTAGGTAATTCGAATAGAATTTTTTTTGTCTATGTGGATATTTCAGCTTTAATATAAAGGGGAATTATTACAAACTGAATGAAGTTTTCTTAATACTGTGTATGGATAAATAAAACAACACCAAAAATGTTGAAAAGGATTTGTTGCATGCTTCTGTCTAGCTATATTTCCACGAGATTCCGCAACGGAAGTCGATGGCTCATTTCTGGAAATGCTCTCCTTCATAAGTCCCAACATTTAAGAGTCAGTTGGTGAAAGGTCGAGGGAGTATGTATGAAAAGTTGCAGACTGTTGACAAACTTTCTTTGATGTAAATCAATTTTGGCTAAAACTGTGCGACTGGGTGCGCCATATTACGCCAAAGGATGGAACCACTGGGAACCAAAAACAAGATTGCTAGAACAACTAAACCTCTTCAGTTCTCTCGCAAAAGGTTGAAGGATGTTTTGTAACGCACCTGGTTTAGAGTAACACCATTCCCGTTATCATCTTCAACGAAATACGGACCCAGAGTATGACATCCTAAGCAGACAATTGTAGTCTAAGGAGTTAACATTATAGAGAACCCTACACAATAAATATAAATTCCACTGGCTATATACGCCCTAGAGAGCTTATATTTGATACATATGATTCTTATATGATGTACAAGAACGACACCTGATGTGCATTTCGATTACTTAAATTTTAGGTAAGAGATTGGATAATTACCCTTAAAAATAAATAATAATTCTTTCTCCAATAATTTAGTAATAATAATTCGTAATAATTCCGTAGACTCCAATATTTGTTTCTTCACAATGTTACAAAGATTTAGGAATTTGTTATAATAGGTTAAGGTCTTATTATTTTTAGATAAAAGAATTAATATTTATTTATTCGTAACTATTGACCAGTCATTTATTTAGTTATTACTATACAACTTTAAATATGTTATGTTATTAATTATGTTTTAAATACCTGGTGTTAAATAAATCAATTTAATAATAACAAATATCTCTTTGGTTTATTTTATAAGTATTAATTAAGAATAACTAGCTGTCCCGTGCGAAGCATTCGCATTCTAACTTACTTAAATCCCACTTAATTAAAGTAATAGGTGAATCCAGAATGCTGTTTATAACCACGCTTACAATTAATTATTTAAAATAGCAATATAGTGGCGTTACGGCAGCTCTACAGCTGGGTACTGTTATCATCAGTGTTGCCAACGCCAGGAAAATATCCCTATAACCATAGATCATGAATAATTATCCAAATACAATGCTATAACTTAGTTGATCTTACATCACTGTTACTTTTGTATTCTTTATTTCTTTTTTTGTGTATTTTTTCGTATAATAATTGTATTTTGTATATTTTCCGGTGTAGCGGTTAAGGAAAGCTTTAAAATGATGCCTCATTCATGTAATTTGATGATGTATTAAGGAAGTTATGGCGTACCGACAAAAAAATAGCCTTGAGAAATAATATATGTGATCCTATTTTAGCACAGACATATTCAGGTCACGTTTAAACAATGTACAATAAATTAATTCAAAACACAATTAAAACTTAAAATCCGTATAACAAAAGCTTAAGAGTTTCAAATTTATATCTTCAAAATTAAAAAAAAAATTAAAACGGAAAGTTTATATTACTTTCATCAACTATCTCAAATTTTATTTATAAGTAAAACAATATTAAACAGTATCCACGTGTTAGTTTAATCAGACTTTTCTAAAAATTAGGCTGCTTAGAAGAAACACTGACAAACAATAAATAAATGAAAATTAATGACCAAGTTCAAAGAAGAGGTTAGAATAAAGCGTGACTTATGTTAAAGGAATCTATTTCCTGACTTTCATGTCTAGAGCTGATAGATTTATAGACTGAGTCCGTCTGGACTCGCTAAAGGAGTGGTTTTATTAATATTGTAAAGCTTGGACCCATATATGCTAATGAAGGAAGAACGGTGAACTTCTAAATACTTTTAGAAGAGTAGATCTGCCTGGCGTACAGAAAATGTTAAAACATTATTCATTATAGTTGAAGTATAAAATCATGTCTATTTATTTTAACGGCAGTTACATATCTCAAATGGGAACAGCCATCATAACTTAAAAGTACCTTACTGCTGAGTCTTAGTTACTAAATCTTCATACAGTCTAGATAGAATAAGGGTCCTTTCATTTCATATGATTCTATTTTGTGGGGATCGCACCATAAAACAAAAAGAACCCGTTGTCCTGTTAAATTCGTAAAAAAACGGATGAAGGTGTAACGCTGAATTTGGCACAGTAAGGCCTGTATTACACTATCAAAGTTCTTTGTCAAAGAGCTTTGATAAAATTTCTTCGATGAAATATTTGATAGTGTAATATGCAATTTTTTATCAAAGTTGACACACGTCCAAGAGAGAACCTTTGATCAAATCTTTGACAAAGAACTTTGATATTGTAATACAGGCCTTATATAGAATGACAATCTAATATAGCCTAATGACAACCTAATACAGTACTGTCTAATAATAAAAACTCTAACATTATTTTCCCGTTCATTAAAAGGGACAAATTTTGGTTCTCCAAAACATAAATATTACAGTACTCCCTGCTCGCTTCACGTACCAACCCCTACCTCAGATTAGCCAATTGTATACGCTGATATCTTCACAGAAATTACGATTGATTAGGACAGAGGCACTTGGATCGGGTTAGAGTTATGACGGTAGCGGTGACCTGGATACTGACGCATGTGCAGTAGGGCCAAAGTTTTTGCGTGAATGGCAGGAATGTTTGTACGTACTGTATAGTTTCTCAGTCATGTTAGGATCGATTGAAATCCTTTATTTAAGGGCGTCAAAACAAAGTTTTAAAGCATTTTGTGGCATATAGTTTTTAAGATATTCTCATTTTCTATATTCTCAAAAATGTCGCTAAAACAATTCCGCTATTTCCAAATGTACTGCAGCTAAAATTTTGAAAAAAAAACTGTTTTGTTAGTGGTGCTCACATACTTTACAGAAAAATGAGTACAATTTTTTGTGTAAAAATTACAAACAACGTTTTTAATTCAGAGTACAATAAGTATGTGTTTGGGAGCCAACGCTTTCTTTGCTCGCTTAACTCGGCAATCAAATTCATATGTATTAATTCGAAAGTTTACCCATTCAAATACTAAGAGTTTTTAACAGTAATTGTATTTACAGGGTGTCGATTAAGTTCCGGGAATACAGAACTTATAAGAAGCGCAACGTTAAGGGTCTTCTATACCTTGCGTAAAACAGCAAAAATATGCACTTCGTATTACCGTGTTTCGGACGCCGTTTTTCAACCTAAAAAGTTGTGAAACATCTTAAACTGTTCTTAAAGGCTTTGTGCTATTGTCTTATACCTCATAATTGAAAGAAATCGTCGGCAACTCCTTTTAATCAACAGTTTAAATGAGTAAAAATCGATTATTTTTAACGCATTTTTTGGGAGTTTTAAGCAATAATTTCCATATTTTAAGGTAACACGTAAAAAATATAAAGCCTTCTTTATAACTTAAAGTAGTTTCCCAGATTATTAATTTATAAATAGAATCCGAAACACGGTATTACGAATGCATGTTTCAACGATTTTGCGGCTTGAGTCAGGCCTTTTGCATTGACATCATACTGTACACTCGGGAGTTTTCTTCAAGGTAAAGAAGAGAATAGTCAGCCCAGTTGATTGCCGCCAAATGGAGCTTAGCGCAGTAGCCGTTAGGCAGCGCTGGCTGAAAATCTCCACCCGTCTGTGACTCAACAATCCTCCGTACCAGGTGTTGGTGAAACAGAGAATGGCTGGCTTATTCTCTGTCTTGCTCACACTTGCCGTACCGATGACAGTAGCGCTAAGCTTGCCAGATTGAAATAAAACTAGATAAAATAAAACCCGAACAGAAAATCTCACAATAAGTTTACCAACTTTAAACGCGTTTCAACGACAATGTCGCCATCCGCACGGGCCACAGTAACCAAACTATAACTACCTCAATTAATATAACCTCAATATTAAATATAACTAGGCTGAATCTTTAACATGGGCTATGTGCTTCTTATAAGTTCTGTATTCATTGCTTTGCATCAACACTAGTTAGATGAATGAACTAATTGATGTTGAATGAAACTTCGCACGTAGTAATTGTGTTAGGGAATTACTGTTGGTGTAGTCAATTACACCAACTCTCTACTATTAATTTGAATTGCTGGCTACTTCGTCTTATTTAAATCGTCTCCGAGAACGATGCCCCAAAAAGAACTCTAAAACATGTCCAGTCAGAATTAACGGACGTTTAAAGTTTAAAAGTATTTAAAAAAAACATTTTAGTAAAGTTAACTTTTAGGTTATTAGGAATACCAATGTTAAAAGTAGTTAAGGCATTTACAATTTTAAAAGTCTAACAATTATTCTGACTGATCAATCTGTGTATTAATGGTTTATGAAATTTTGCTCGGAGAAATAATACTTATACAGTAAATGTCCAACTTAACATGCACGTCAATTATAGTGTTTTTAAAATGTAAACAATTTGTTTAAATCTACCCCTATGATTAAAAATTGAACATTTATTTTTTTTAAATCATTCATGTTTTTTAGCTGTTTTAATGATCCTTACGTTGGTACATAATATAAATAACCGTCCGTCATGATACCGTCATGTCAACTTAATCCGCGCAACAAATTAATTAAGTGAATTATTGTATAAAATAAATAATAACTGAAACCCAAATATCGAATAAATATCAACATATTTTATTAGTGCGCATCTATAAAAACGACAAAGTTAAAAAACATTGATCTTAATAAAGCCAATAATTTAAGTTGTCAAAACAAACAAACAAATAAATTGGTAGCCTAGTGTCACACAATTTCACCCATTTTTTAGGTTAACTAATTAATTGATTGACGCCCAATTTTTATACTAAATGTTTAGAAATCAAATACATTAGAGTCGGGTGACGGGTTTACACAACAAATACAAAATGCAATGTGACTGGCCGCCATCTTGGTTCTAAAGTGACCCCGGCTACTACTGACATGGCATTGATTTTATTTTCTCTTAACATTAATCTATAATTCAATAAAGGAAATTTTAAGAATACAGCTAACTTAAATTAAGTTAATAAAGCCTAATAAAAGGTCTAGGCCAATTAGTTTAAGCCTAATAAAAGGTCTAGGATGGTAAACTACTTGAGGTACTTTATTTAATACTCATATTTTGGGATCTTTAAAAATAAATAAACTAAACTATTATTTATTTATATTAGTAAAATTACTGTGGAGTGGAACGAGCTTGAGAGTTGACAGTTTAAAATAAGAGATATAAATATTATAGTTTTACTATTTCAGAAAAATTACAATTTCAGAGATGTCACCGATATTTATATGTATGTGCTTCCTGCAGAGTTGAAAACGTTCTAGAGCGTTCTATGAGAGAAAGTGAATTTCGTAAAAATCTGAGGAAACATTAAAAAGTTTATTTTTTAGCAAGGGGTGAATTTTAAAAAAATCACCCGAATGACATTAGCTTTAAAAGAATAAGTTATTGAAAAGTTTGTCGTTCCAATTAATTGTAATGCCCCTTAAACCCAGCAGTGGTCAGAACAATCTGTAACCACCCACAATGATTAAGTGACTTTGTAAAACGTAATTGTCAGACCGTAGACTTTCTTTCCAATAGAAAGCTTGACCTCCCTCGACCTTGCAATAAATTACACTGATTGCGTGTGTTATTGTTTAGTCATTGAATATATAGTAGACGGATCTTCGGATGAGACCTTGGCAAATTGTGTGTTTAGTTCGCATGTGTGCTATTTCCTACTTATATCTATTACAAACCAGCGTAGTAGGTGTATTTATGAGATATATAAATACTGTTTTTAAAGAGTTTATAATCGAGTTTATTCGAAGTCAATTACAAATTTAAATTTGAATAATGCTTGCATGTGCTTTAAATACGTCTGCCGTACATGCCATGCTAACCTTCAATGCAATGTTTGAAATCTTGAGAGCGGATCTATTAGTTGAGGGGCCCAGGGCGATGCGATATTGTAGGGCCCTCCTTGGCTAGTGTGGAACTACCAGGGGTTCAGGGGTATGGAATTTCCCCAAAGAGGAAGGAAGTACAGTGGGGGCATTGAGGCAAAATGGCAGAATTAGGCCTAATACCACTTAAGCGTTTTAAATTTACTTTAAAAACTTTTATGTATACAGCCTATGATTTTGCATTTTAGTACCGAATGTATAATTTGTTTGTTCCAAAGCAAATTTGAATAAAACATTTAAACAATACAACTTATTTTTATTACAAAATTATTTCTTAAACAACACAATTTGGAAATAAGAAAATAAACAAGTTGAAACATGAAATGTTATAGCGTCTAAAACAAAATACACTATACCGACCACGTAAACTAAAGTTCAGGTTACATTATAGAGTAAATAAGCTACTAATGTAAAACTGTTGTTACGTACTGTATTAAAATATTAGGTTGTAATAAGTTTTAGGCTTTACCAAGTAAACTAAATTCATCTGTATTTTATAATTCTATTATTATTTGTACATGGCGCGGGGCCTCGCAGACAATATTCTATATGAACTTTAAATTCGATTGTAATATATAAAGTTATTTATTTAATTTTTCTACTTAGCTAGGCCATTATATGTTCGCCTCCACCCGGATCTGCCCCTGTTTGAGAGTTTATATGTTGGATATTTCAGATGTACCTGAGCATCCAGTAAAAACGCCTTTCGTATTATTTCTAAAAAATATATAGGCCTATAAGTCGTATCTAAAAACAAAAGTATTAACATTTTAAAGTATGTAAGATTTCTGAAATATCAACTTAGTTCTTGTCAAAGTAGCAGATAGATATTGTAGCACAATACGTACAAACTTATAAAAGTGAAAGTTCCCTAATAAATATTATTATTAAATATTATATTCGAAATGGTAAAATATGCAATAACTACTGCACACAATGGGGTTTTTTTTAAGAAAAAAAAAGAGTTTGCCAATATAAAATATCATAGAGCTTTACATGTATATGAATACTAGCTGGCCCGATCTGGCTTTGCACATATAGATAAATCAAATTTAAATGTATATTAACAAAAAATACATTATATCAATAAATATATTACACTATGTATTTCTTATGGTGATTTTTAGTAACTTTGACCACCCAAACCTCCCCTAAAATTTCGAATGTTTTGAAACCCTTTCTTAGCGAGCACCTAGGGCCTTACAGGATGCTACATACCAAATTTCATTCCAATCCGTTCGGTGGTTGTTTTTTAGTAAATATGATCCCCCCCCCCCAACCCTCCCATAAAATTTCGAATTTTTTTAAAAGAGAGCATTTATGGAAATCGTGATTTAGTAACTTTGACCCCCCCAAACCCCCTCCTAAGATTTCGAATTGTTTGAAAACCTTTCTTAAAGAGTATCTACGGCCCTAGAGGAAGCTACATGAGAAATTTTATTCCAATCCGTTCAGTATAGTTTTAGTCAAATCGTGATTTAGTAACTTTGACCCCCCAAAACCCCCCTAAAATTTCGAATTTTTTGAAAACCTTTCTTATCAGCACCTACGGCCCTAGAGGAAGCTACATACCAAATTTCATTCCAATCCGTTCAGTAGTTTTAGAGAAATCGCGATTTAGTAACTTTGACCCCCCCCAAACCCCCTCCTAAGATTTCGAATTGTTTGAAAACCTTTCTTAGAGAGTACCTACGGCCCTAGAGGAAGCTACATGAGAAATTTAATTCCAATCCGTTCAGTAGTTTTAGTCAAATCGTGATTTAGTAACTTTGACCCCCAAAACCCCCCTAAAATTTAGAATTTTTTGAAAACCTTTCTTAGTGAGCACCTATGGCCCTAGAGGAAGCTGCATACCAAATTTCATTCCAATCCGTTCAGTAGTTTTTGAGAAATCGTGATCAGTGAGTCAGTGGATTTGGCTTATATATAGAAGATATATTATATATAGATTAAACGTGAAACATATTCCACTATATTATGTTTCGTCCTGGATAATTGAAGTTGTTAATATTAAAAATGAGATCGGGGTATAGTATATAAATTACTACATAGTTGTCATAGAGGTAAAACTAAATCAAGTATGAAACGAAGCCCTTTCACTACATCAGGATATATTGGCAGCACTCCGAGATGGAAAGTATCGACCATATAGCAGTTATTTATTGTAACTAACATTCCAGTAAGACAGTTTAAATGACAAAGTGAAGAGAGATAACTAGGCCCTTGCCTAGTGCGTTTATTTCGATTAAGAATTCATTCTTTCTCACATGGGTATAGAAGGTTCTGGCGCTAGCTCACGTAAAACATATTTTTGAAATCGTGTATAATTTGTCTAATTTGTTTACTTAAATAAAAGAGGTGACTTTTGTAAGAGAGGAAATTCACATGTTTCATATTTTGACAGGATCAAATTCGGATTGTTGGCTCTCAACAGCAACATTATGGTAAAGCAGAATACCGTTAACTAGGCCAAAATTGTGATCTCCAAAATTACAAGATGTACAGAAAACCATAAATAGGGGATTTACCCTACTTTTCAGTGATACTTCATAAGTAGATGCAGCCAATGAACGGTTTCTTAGGCTGAGAAAGTAAACCAATACCATGTCCAATGTTCTATATTTTTGTAAACATTGACATTAAAATTAAAATGCTAGTTTCACACAGAAAACAAAGGTAAAACTTAAAACAACACTGAGGTTTACAACCTGGCCGTAGCCAGGAAATCTTTTCAGGGGGAAGGATTGGGAATTTGAATTTAAACCCTTTTAACACGTTCACTGCTAAAGACGCACATGTGAGCTTGACACTGAACACTATGAGAAGCGGCCGACGCACAGTGCATTGCACGCCAACCCCCGTATTGTTAGTGTTAAAGATTTACCGATTACATATTATCAGCCGATCATTTTAAACTGACCATGAAACTTATAAGCATTTTTTTAGTGCTTTAAGTGCTTAACCTCCTAAATGGTTTTGTTTATGTTAATTTTTTTCAAGAATGAAAAGTCTTAAAATGGTCTGCAGTGTTCGAACACACAATACAATACAGTGCATCCCGTTACAAATTATTTAAATGTCCACCTTACTGGAAAATAGTGACACATTTTTGAAATTTCAGATTCATATTTTCAATCTTCACTAAAAAGTAGATGAAGCCCCAAATTCAAAGTTTGCAGTACATGTTGTACTTTTCTAGAACACAATGTTTGCCCCGTTAAAACTAACACCCTATATCTTCCATTTGTGTTGTTTAATTTAACCCTTAAAATTATAACTTAAACACCACAATGCATACTCAGACGTCTGCGGCATGAGGGCGGAAGTAAAGCAAACCGTGGTTGACTCGCTGTAAAGCTCACAGGATATGACTAGTTATTTTGCAACATTTTACTGCGATATTAAAACTAACGTAAGTATAAAGTTCGTCGTAGAACAATTAGAAACAACATAAATGCACTCACTTACGATGTATGACATCATAATGCGCTGAAGGGTTAATCAAGAGTTAAAAATAAAAATAATCAACTGTTCCGTTTGGGTATTGGAGGTTCCTTGCTAAATGCCGCAGACAAATTTTTGGCAATAGTGTTCCGGATATAATTTCTCGATTTTTAAGACATTGAAGTAACCGATGAGTTTAAAATATTTAGGTGCAAATATTAAACAGTTTGTGGATATAAATAAATCCCTTTTTTTTTTTTTTTTTAAATAAATATATTATTCTTATTTAACTTTCTTATAGTTAGGCTGTTTTTTCTACGTTAGTTTTTTCCAAAGTGCTGAAAATGTGAATCAATGTTATGATTTATACTTTTGTAACCAGTTTACTTAATAGAAATAGCTAAGAGTGCAAAGTAACTGCCGCACGAGAAAGAGAAGTGGCTGTACGAAGAGAAGCTAAGTACGGCCATCTTTCGAGGACGGCAATGACTGCACTCATAATACACACAAGATGTTTCCCAACACTTTAGTTTATTTGGATTTTCGATGTATTTTGGATTTTAACTCATCAACTACTTGTACTGCAAAGTAACATATAGACATAGTGAGGAAACGTAATGAAGACTAGGATTTTAAAAATTAACTTTTAATAGCTGTACATGAAAAGCTCTATGATATTTTATATTTTTTTCACAACTCTTTTTTCCTTAAAAACAAATACCCATTGTGTGAAATAGTTATTGTATATTTTTTACATATATTTTGGCTATAATAATAGCTACAGTTTCATGATAAGATGTAGGCCTAGTAATATAGTCCTTCTATACGTTACACATTTAATTAACTTTCTTATTATCTATTGTTATATGGAATAGCTATATCATAAATTTCAGGTGGTGTTATTGTTTAAACTACCGCTATCAGAATAATCCATTTCTTCAGTTTCTTTTACTGCCAAAAACTGAATTAAAACTCAAATAGGCTTATCACTCTTAACAAACATTCAGGTTATGACAAAGTCGTAACACTTTACATTGTTTTGAACAGCTGTTTGGACAATGTTTCTTTGTAGCATGCGCAAAGTAAACCGTGTGCAGTAATGAAATGCGGGGATCAGCTGTTTAGCAAACAATTTTCAGTTAATTAACTAAGTTTGCGTAGTAGTTTTGGGAAAAGTAATTTTCACATAATAAAATTATTTAACCGTTAAATAAGCGTAGGTAATCAAAATTAGCAGAGATATTTTACAACAGAATAACAACAAATAATTTTTGTAAGGATTTCGCCTTTAACTTTTTTACTGGATCAGTCAATATGATTTGAAAATTTGATGACAGTGAACAAATCATGAAAGTAACAATAATTTGTCTGCAATTGTGTTCTGTTGTAAAAGTACGTTGGTTGCTTCAGTTGTTTTTTATAATTCCTTATAAGAAGATGCAGTTATTTTAACATGGGACACTGTTCTTGTGCGTTAAGAAACGTCTGCACATTTCAAATTAAAACTCAAATACGTGGGTTTTCGATGAAGAAGATTTTAACGAATTCTTTACACGCGACAAACAACATGGCTGACATCTTTCTGTGTCGCGTACAATCAATTAATTCATATCAGGCGTAGAAACATTATTAGAAACAAGATCTCAGAGGCGGAGGGCCCATGTTTAATGCATGAACCTATTTGGGCTCCCATGTCCTTTAGAGTTTAAGAGAACGTTATTTGACTGTATTGCAAGACTTGTTCTGAGACAATAAACACATTTTTGTTTAATGTTTTCTTCTCTTGTAAGGAAGATTAGCGAGGTTCTTATTTTTAAAGGATTTAAGGAAAACTAGTAAAAAGTTTATTTCCAAATTGAGATTTTAAAGAGTTCTTGCATTTAAAAAAACTAATAGAGTTACAAAGGGCGAATTTTAACGTTTTTGTGTTATTAGAAACCTTTTTTTAGTATACTTGTACAAAGTACCGTTTCTCAAGAAATCCTTTAGTAAAAAAGAAAAGGAACTATTAAATTCAATGTTAAAATTCATTTGAAGTTGAAGATATTCAAAGCAGCATAAAGGTTTGTTATACTTGTTAGATTTGTTTAATTTGAAAAAAAAACTTGAAAAAAAACTAAATTAAAGACATTTTTTACTAAATATTTTTAAAAACCGTATCAAGCTATAATTGAAATGTACGTAGTTATAAAATATGCTAGCCGCATATATATCTATAATCAAAACTGTAAGAAGTATTTTACCATATACTTTGGGTTGCTATAGTTTGACAATCGAAAAATACATATTTTTGGTGTGAGGTATTGAATAAACAACAAGAACTCTGGGAAGTGGCTTTACAAAGCTGTGTATTGATATGAATAAAATGTAAAGTCTTGCAAATTAAATTGTATGGTCTCGGGGTATAATGTCTTTAACTATTTCTAGAAAGCTGTAATATTCGATTACAATACACAATTATTGAAACCAATTAACACATAAAATAATTGAACTATTAACACAATGACATGCAATACTTATTTGGATTCTTAAATTTAATGAGTGATTGGTAATTAATATGGAATGATTAGTGGGTGATTTTACAAGAGTAAACTTAAACTAAGATATTGAAATAAAAGAAGAGTATTTATGTATTGGTTTTGTTACTAAAGAGAGGAATACATATTTTAAATGTTGAGAATGTTTATGTATTTAATCGGTCTGGATGTGAAGTGATGTGAATGTTTAAAGATTCCTCACTAATGTGCTGGAGGTGTATATTACATTTAAAAGTTTAGTAGTCTGGTTTTATGGAATGCTGGATATTTTTGGAAACTTACAGGTAGAGTAGTAAACGTTTTTTTCTTAGATTATTAATGTAGATTTGTGCCTTTAAAATGAAATTTTGTTGTGATGAAAAGTGTGAACAGGATACATTGGAATCTGGTAACAAAGTAATCTTTCTACACACTTCTTCTTCCTCTTTACTTTGCCTTTTTATGATTCCTTTTCTACCTCTTTGATTTTATCTTCTTACTCTTGTGTTGCTGACTTATAATTATATGATAGTTACAATATTTTTCATGCATGATGCTGTATTAAATGTTTAAAATGGGGTATTTATGGTTGCCTTTAATTGGTGATTGTGGTGTCCTCGGGTGGTCCCAGGGTCTGATGGTCAATGAAATGCCTGATATGATAATCTGAATTTTGGAATCATTTCAGAGGCATTTAAAGGTACAAAAATAAATGTTTACCAAACATAATATATACAAAATATACTTGTTATAAAAACTAAATCGAATCTAAATTGTTTGGAAAAAGACTAGCGCTGTTTATTAAATTGTGTTTGGGAGCAGTCCACTGATGCACGTTTTTTTTCTACATTGTTCCAGTTTATGGTTATTGTTATTGGTTAGATGGTTAGTTTATTATATTGAGCATATGACGTGTAGGTCCGTTGTCATTATTCATATCATTTTGGTAAATTAGGTACGGCTGAGTATTGGTGAAACTTGATTTGTCTTGTTGTAACAGTCAAACTTTAATTTCTCCAGTGTACCGGGTGAGAAAACTGCATCTTCATATGACTGTGACAAGTATTATTCAGTTCTCTACTAAAATTTAGTAGTTTATGTTCGTATAAATCAACCTTATTGTTTCAATTTGTAGGAAACCTGTCTTGGTAAAAAGAACTCGGATGTATATTTTAATTTCCAAAAAGAAAAACGTGGAATTCGTTATAAACTCTGAATCCTTTAAGATTAAAATGTATAGGAACACATGGATTTAAGTTTAACATTACGGTGCTAGTAATTTTAGGGTTTTTCTCAAATTGTGAAAAATTTCTGCAAATCCTTGAACCGGTCAAAGCGGTTACAACAGATAGTTGAAAATAAAGTAAAATATTTCAGGTTTCTGTAAGTCTGGATTAGTTGTACTCATTAAAATTGTTTAATACATTGTCACACCTTCAAAGATCATTTCTGTCAGTTGTGGTTTTCAATCAGTACATCCACATATCCACATAATTTGATCTGGTTAGTTAAATTATGGATATATAATCATATAGTTCATATATTTATATAGTGATATATATAATCAGTATTTTGGGTGTGGCCTGAATTTTGAAGGGAAAACACTGAAGTTTACAAATAATTTTAAATTAAATTATGGCTTATAAATAATTAACAAAATGCTATTTTTCTCTTTAAAATTATATTTCAGTAGATGGAAGATGTTCAGTGTTGGTACAAGAAACAGCTGTTTACTCTAACAACTCTAATCTGGCATGTAGGCTATTTCTCAGTGGAATTTCCATTGACATCTGATTTTATACTATTACATAATTGTGATCTCCAATTTATTGGTGAGGGGTTTGTTAAGGTGTGGGCTTAAGTCATGCTGATTCATTTTAATCTTTACTAACTGACTCGTTCGAATACTTCGCAAATTATGAGTATTTACCTGATTTAATACGTTGATTCAGTTCAGTTAATTAAGTTTACTTATTTAAATTGGTTTATGAAATACCAGTTTATAACACTTGCATATGGAATGTATACAATCAAACTAACAGCTGTCATGTTAGTTAAACAGATTGTTAATAGATGGCGCCTTTTATTAGGAACCATATGAAGTATAATATAAAAGTTTTTTTAATCAATTTTTGTAACGAAAATATGAATTTTAAGCTGTTTTTGTCTATTTTTCGTCAATAGCGGGGAACATAAGCTTTAAAATGATGCTTGAATAATTATTTTTATAAAGAATTAAGGAAGATATCGCTTAGTGACAAAAAAACACCTTTAATAAGTAACATATAATTATTATAACTCCTGTTATATCGTAAAAGTAATAATTTGCTAACACATTTAATATTATTTATCACCTAGCTTTGAGGTTATCATAATCCTATTCCTTTAGTAAAAAAAACTGTAAAATATTTGTGTAAACGAAGGAATACGCTTTTCTTACAATGCTACTATAGGAAGTAATTGAAGAAGCGTTATGCCCATTCCAATACACCCTCCCAGCAGATGGGCAGGTCCGTGAGTACGGTCTACATACTTGGAACACTTATTAAAGGATGACAATTGTTTAGTTTGAGAAGCCGCCTGCGGAATTGAGTTCACAGTGAACGGGCCAGGAAAGCGGGATTCTTATGGGGGTTTCTAAATATGGCGAGGCGGGAACGAGACGGGTTACTTCGCTTCGTAGAAATGCAGCTAACTGAGGTCATTGGCAGGTCCGAGCCCACGTCATCAGTTTATACTCCTACCTTAAACACACAGCCTGTTAAATATGTCTAGTTATAAAGAGGTAATCAATAGCGTTAACACGAGTGTCGTGACATCGGTAGTGGTGGACGCAAGGCGGGTGAACTATCCTTTAACTAAATAAACTTAATCGCGACGACTCACTAGAGGATTCCAGCAGTTTTACATTTACGACCTCGCCTGTTCTTCATATAGGAGTAGATATATTCAAATTAGAATCGGAATGTGTGTGACCATTTTTATTGCAGATCATACGAATAAACGCCTTCGGAATATTCAGTACTAGTTTTATGTTATAAAAAATGTGCATTACGAAATGATGTGCAAAAATCAATTCTAGAAGGAACAATATATTCGTATAATTGTCTCAAGATAATTTAAGACATACTGCTTTTAAGCGAATTTCCATGGGAAGATGAGCTATTGCAGTGCCCCTTTTTGTGACACCTAAAGTCGGAAGTAGTAAATGAGCACCGATCATGGTTCCAGAACACGTTTTCCAGTGTCATTGAAACTTTATATATATGCGTTTGCACTCTACTGGCCGGGTTTTCGTAGATTTGGTTCAAATTTGGTACACACGTTGGTTGTCTACGTGGAAACCGGAAGCACTTTTTTACAGTATTTTTTTTGCTATTTTTCATACTAAAATGAAACTATTTTTTTTTTGGGGAGTATGTAAAAATATAAATATAGGAGATTATTCTACAAGTTTTGTTTTTTTACACGACCTTATAGCTCGTTTCGTTTCCCAAAATTAAAACGTGAAATACCAAAAAAAGTAGGCTACTTAGATCAAATCCACTATGAGGATACGAGGCTGTCGGCAGGGATGCAAACCTCTGCGAGCGAAGCAAAATAAGATTCCACAAGGTTAAGGTGCACAAAGCGAGTTTTCCACTGTGAGCGGAACGAAAAATCTCTTGAACTGGTGTTTGTTGGAGAAGAATAAACAAATTCTATTAATATATTTCGTACACGTAGGCAGCTATTCAACGTCGTCGTGAATAGACCAATTATTTCCAAAATAGTTGGTTTAAACCCTAAAATCGTACAAACTTAATTTGGGAAATTCGCTCAACTCACGTTAGCGGTTCACCTGCGTGGTCGAATTATTTTAAACTTGCGTATGTTTTTCTAGATATTCTTTTTAACAAAAACGAATTTGTTTAGTACTTTAAATACAAATAGCAGAAATTTAAAAAGATTTAAAAAACCCAGAGCAATATTGGCCGATAACTGCAAGTACATTTAAAACCAGGCGAGATCCCTAAGTGTTTCGCACGCCATCACCTGTCTTCCTTCTCAAATGTGTTATTTAAAAAAAAAATTGTAAAATTAATCAAAATTTCAAAGCTAATTTGATAAAAAAAATTTCTAAATAAAATTATTAAGATATAATAGTTATACAGTTTAAAAAACCTAATATGCCTACGGCCTACTCCTAAACAATAACAACCTACACATTTTAGATAAAAAATAAATTACTGCAAAGTATGAAATCAGCTGTGAAAATACCTCTCATAAAATATAATAGCTTAATACTGTAGTTTGAGGTGTAGTAATCAGCTGATTATTACACCAACACTGAACATCTTCCATCTGTGTTGTTAATAATTGGACAGATGGAATTTTTTTAAACCACTTATAAATCTAAATTTTTTCTTATTATTATTTCTAAGTTTAGTAATTCTTCACGAAATTTAAGGCTCACTCTTTTAAGATTAATATATAATACATAATCTATAAGTGTACATAGATAATTATAAATCAATATTGAGCTTGACTTGTGAGGAGAAATTCTTGATAGAATAAAACTTGAACATAGAATCTCACAACTACTATGTGTATTACTGAAACGCGTTTCTACGACAATGTCGTCATCATCAGATGCACAAATGATTGCAACATTGAAGATGACGACGTTATCGTTGAAACGCGTATGTAATGAACGTATTAGTTGTGAGATTCTGTGTTCAAGTTTTATTCTATGAAATAGGAAATACCAGTTCTATGTGTGGATCTTAATCTTCTCTAACTATTATACACAGTCATGCAAGTAATACAATAAACGTAACATCTGAAATACACCTTCAAATAGTGATGTGTCATCTCAATAAATAAGACATTAACAGTGAGTTTTGTGCAATGAGATATAGAAAGCAATGCCACGATATATAGGAACTACGTCTAAGAGATCAATCTAACGCAATTTGTTAGTTCCCGTTTAGGAAGAACATATATTTCTTAAGAGAGACTAGTTATGTCATGGAAGGGGTGAAAATAATGGTTATGAGGGTTAAAAAGTTGTGTAAAAGCGAGACGTGAGCAAACACAAAAGAAAGAGTAAAGGAGTTGGTGAATTCGTGGGTTTCTTTAATAGTTTTGGATTTAAAACCTGATTTATTACATCTTACCAAAAAGATAAACAGTATACCCTAGTATAAAGTAGACAAGGGTAAATACAACTAATGCAGAAGGTGTAGAAGTTCAGCAGGCGCGGGTCTATGGTTCAAGTCCTATACAATTTTGTAGTTGTGATAACAAAATGCAGGAATAAAAACCATCGCAATTCTTAACAACTTCATAACAAATTAACCTCACGTAAAATCGCCTCGTTGAATTACAGCATAACTACCGTCAAACACCATGATACGCCACTGTTACTATAATAGTTAACATTCAAGTGTGTATTTTCCTTTTGAATTATCCCGGAAACACTAATTCCTTTCCATATTTTAAAGTGGGTATTTTCTTTCAACATTATCCCTGAAACAATAATTTCTTACAATATTATAAAGTGCGTATTTTACTTTTAAACTATCCCTGAAACACAATATTTCTTTTCAATATTTTTAAGTGCGTATTTTCTTTTAAAATCATACCTGAAACACTAAATATTTTCAATACTTTGAAGTGAGCATTTTCCTTTTAAAATTATCCCTGAGACACTACTTATTTTCAATATTTATCCCTGAAACAATTATTCGTTTCAATATTTTAAAGTGCGTATTTTCCTTTTAAAATTATCCCTGAAACACTAATTTTATTTCTTTCGATATTTTAAAGTGCGTATTTTTTTTTTTTTTTTTTTAATTACCCTTGAAACAATATTTAATTCCAATATTTTAAAGTACGTATTTTCTTTTAAAATCATTTTAAAACACTAATTATTTTCAATACTTTAAAGTGAGTATTTTCCTTTTAAAATTATGAATAAGATACTATTTCTTTTCAATATTTTTAAGTGCGTATTCCCCTTTTAAATTATCACTAATGCACCTTTCAATTTTTTTAAATGCTTATTTTATTTCATTTCATTTATTTTTGTATTATTCCTGAAACACTAATTCCTTTCTATATTTATAGTGTGTATTTACTTTATCCCTGACCACAGATAAAAGAAAGTTTTAGTTGTTCTTTTATCTGTGTCCTGACACACTATATAATTCCAATATTTTAAAGTGAGTATTTTCCTTTCAAATTATCACTGAGACACTATTTCCTTTCAATATTTTTAAGTGCGTATTTTATTTGTTTAATTATTCCTGAAAAACTAATTCCTTTCTATATTTTAAAGTGAGTAATTCCTATAAAATTATTCCTGACACACTATATAATTCCAATATTTTAAAGTGCGTATTTTTTTACGTTATACGTGAAACACTATTTCATTTCAATATTTATTATTTTGTGTTATAAAAAAGGTGTGCTTTTTTAATACTTGTGAAGATGTTTTTAACTACATCATTGTTTAAGCTTGAAACTTTGTACTCTAAATCTGAACTGAAATAGATTTCTCCACATAAGTAAGTCAAACAGAACTTGTAAAATATTAAATATATTTCATCAAAACATAATTTGAAACAGTCCCAATATAATTATTTCAGGAACCATAAAGACGACATAAACTAAAGGAAGTTAATTAAGTTTTATCTAATTTTATTGTCCATGAACAAGAACCTAAAATAATTCCTCTTAAAATTATGTATATAACGTTTTTTTATAATTATATGTTTTCTTGTAATACCACGATTATTCTTAATTGCTGGAATACTAAAATCTGTATAAGTTATAAGAAAGTAATAGTCTATATATGAAAATACTGTATACACATTTGCCTTTATTTTCTTATACTACGGTAAGTCAAATCTGTCTTTGTAAATAAATCATGAAATGCAACATTTTTTGTCTTCTCTTTAGAATTTAATCTATTGCATGCGTAATAATTTTAATAGATTTAAGCTTAGTAATTGATTTGAAGGTTTGAATAGTTTAAAAAGAGGAACTTAATTTCGACAAAAACATTACGTATGGTAACTAATAGTCATCTTGTCTGTGTATAATCCATGTAATACATAATATAGGTTATGCAAAATGGTTTGCTCACAATTATGAGAGCGAAATGATTTCGAGGATAGGAGAGCAGGTGTTGCTCCTAGTGTTCCTATAAAAAATGAGGGCTTGATTAAATTTTATATAAATCTTGAGCCAAATATTGAAACATCTCTATAGTGAAAACATTAAACTGTAGTAGTATTTTGCTGACATAGGTCAATGTATACATTTTGATACTATAGCTAAAACAAATATAGCCTGTACAAAATCCGGTTCAGCTGTTGAAATTTCTCGCATTCTTTTCTTAACGAAAGAATTATTAGGAAGAGTTACTGGCACTTTTAATCAACTTATATTTGTAAGTGGAATTTGTATTAGCGGTTCTAAGGATCGCGGACGAGTCCAGTTTCCACAGACAGATCGTAACCACTCGTCAATGATTCCTCCGTTCATTAAAACGTTCTCTCCGTCAACAGACGACATATTTTTTCTGTTTTAAAGTTGATTGTTGGACATGACCAGTTTAACCGGAACTCGGACAATTCCTTCCCTGAAACAATCGAAGCAGCCAAGGATGGAACGCGACTTCCGTGATGCCACGATGCTTCGCAAAATACACAAAATGTATAGTTTATACTCAATACTTTCCACCTCAAATTGTAAAAATCTAAAAGCTCTTGAAATTTTTGCAACAATTTTGACAATTTGAATAATTCAAATTTAGGAAAAAATTTAATCTTACTTTTCTCTTAAAATATGTTATAACTAACGTCACTTTTATGAACTTTTTTCTAATTTTGTTGTTCTCCTACAGAGCCTTACCCGTTTAGTTCAATCACAGAGTAAAGATAACAAGTAACGCAGGTATACTCAAATAACACAAATACTAAAACCGGCTTTTTACTTATATTTGTACAGGTATGCAAGTTTATTCTCACGTCTCAACAAAACATAATATTATTGTAAGGATCAATTTGAAGATAAGGAATATCATTTATCTTCCATGCCTCTAAAACTTAATTAACAAATGTCAATTTAACAAGATGTTCACATATGCTTGGGATAATAAATGTTTAAAATAATAAAATACAACCGAAGTGTGACTCTGGTGAAAGACATTTTTCCTATATGCGTTAAATTGTCCCCTCCCCTCAGACTTAGTGAAATTTTTAGGATGTTGGGCTTTTCTTACCGTTCACGGCATAAGCATATGTTTTCACCATATGTTTTAAAAAAAATGATTCGCTGTAGTACCTCATAGTACCTCTAACAACACTAGTTTTTTTCCAAATTTTAGAGGCAGGACTTAAACTTTCCAAAACAAGTGAGAATTATAGGAAATATCTTTATCACAAAATTCTAAAATAATTGTTTGGCATCTTTAAGTAAAGCTCTTTCAATCGATACTGTCATAAACACCAGATATTTACAACATAGGCTAATGATAATAACGTAACATTTTAAAGGTTTTATAGTAAGTAACTGAATAGTTGCGAAATAAAAAAATATTGCTTTCCAAATCTAAAAATAATAAGATCTTACCTTTGTACAATAAATGATTAAATCTATAACATATTATAGTGATAATACAAATATTGGATGACTATTTTGTTAAAGTTTCGTGGTTGTCATACTAACGCTAAGAAAAAACAGGTATGATCATATAAAAAAGTTACCATTTATATTTCTTTCATGTAGTCTATTCATAAATCTTCTATTCAGAAAAGTGGGCTCTGCATGTTAAATTTAATGTGATACAAAATTGTTTTATTAAAGCTCATCTTAAAATTTAGCGTTTAGCGGCCCACCGAAATTATTAATTTTTAAACAAGTGTTAGTCAGCCAATTTAAAAATGCCAATCAGTGTTAAAAGTATAGCACTAAATTCCTAATATGTTCATGAAAAATGTTGTGTATGACTTAAACAGCGTTGTAAATTCAACGCTCTGAAAAAACAAAATAAACCACTGTTTCCTATACAAAGTGTCAGTAAGTGAGCTACCAAACTTCTGAAAACTATTATATAGACTAATAAACCCCCGATAAAAATAACAGACTGATTAATTAGATACACAACAGAAACACATCATTTAAAAAAAACAAAATATTTAAAAACAACATTAAGGAATACTTATCTAGGCATTCCTAACTATGTTGACGGGGATTTTTAACTCGGTAAATGTGTACAATTGTAAGGATTATAAAACTGTAAGCCTATTTGTTACACATTTTTATTTACATAGTCTACGTTATTATATATTTAAAGACTGACAAAAACGCTATCTTTTAATTGCTTTTTATTTCATATTGATAGATCAAATGATTTAGAAGTTATTAATATTATAGGGTAAGAAATTATTAATCGAATATTTTTATATGTTATACGAAGATGGACGAATGTTTCCGAAGTTCAACGAATAGGTATCTCTTCTTTAAATTTGTATAAACAAATATGTTGATGATGAAAGATTGTATTTATATACAGTTTATATCATCAAAGCAAATACTATAACATTTATTATAGCATACATTCGTTCTAAAACTCATATTTAAAAAATCAACTTCACAAGAAATTATAACGATTGAAGTTGTAAACATAACCCCAAACTATAATCTACACTGGGTTTGTTTAAGTATTACAGATGATGGGTGAAATCAGCTGTTATATTATATGTTACTCACGTAGGCCTACGTATGTTTATGGACATACACTCGCTTTTATAGGAGTTGATTTCGATAAAGAAAATATTCAGAATAAAATCCCCACCCTTATATTTCAATAAATGCAATTTTATTTTACATTTGTGTTTTTATAAAATAATGTATATTTTATGTTGAGGACGGTTTAACAGATTTAGATGAAACTTGGTGATGGTTTTGCTAATGTAAACTCCTAATTTGAGAAAAACAACCAATTAAATCCAATGATCCATTTCAAAATCGCAGGTGTTCACATCTTTACCGCTTTGTTATTTTAATTTAAAAATGTTAAACAGTCTGACATTTTAAAACCGATTACTGGATTAAATTTACTATTTTTTAAAGTTGGGTATTTTTATTAGGTATCATGCCAAGTCTTAACTCAATAGGTAAAACTTATCTGGAAATACACATTATTTAAAAAATGGAATCTAACTGGAAAAGTTTGTGTCCTTGATTTTTGTTTAATTACATAAACATTTCCGAAGTTTGACAGCTTACTTACGGGACGTACTGTATAATGATGTACAACCTTCTTACACAGTCTATGCCTTGCCTTTCATTCCTTCTTCAATATGTCGAAACCATCTTATAACATGACATGACGACCGAATATCATTTAGTACCAACATTTGCATGATGTTAGATGATTATCTTACTCATGAGAATCAGTTATCAGAGCTTATTGTAACATTAAACCTACTGGAGATAAAACAAAATGATGTATAGCAAAGTGCTTGTAGTAATAATTAACTGTTAGTTCTAAACTGGTTTCTAAAGGGTATAATACGAAGTGTATGGGTAGGCGCTGCGGACATATAATAAGTAGCTTTCATATTGTGACATCCTTATTACGATTAAATTATGTAGGCAGAGAGAAAACATAGAGGTCGCTGTGTTCGTAAATATAACGCTCTAAGACGTATGTATTGTGCTCTCCCCTTTCCTATGTGACATATATATAGTGTTGGAAAAGTTCCGGGACGGGTAACTTACTTTTCAATAGATAATATAGAGTGCTGTAACTTTTCAAATGCTTTTTGGAAAATATTTATTTTTTGCCTATGCCTTAGCCGAGAAATTGTATTACAGTAATTAACTTTTCAATCGCTGCTAGGAAGCAGAGTGCCCGAGAGGCTTTTAAGGTCTGCTGCAACTCAGATTGAACCCATCTCTGGCTACAGATTTACCTGTACTATACGAGGGGGAAAACCCATAGAATAGGATTTTTTTCGGAGAGACTTATCCACAAAATTAAGAGGGCAATGTATAGTGTGTTGCGAAGGTTGTATTTTATGTACATCACGCATTATTGAGGTAATACTAAATGCAAGTTGTATTATATACATATCACGCGTTAGTGAGGCAAATAAATGACAGCTGTAATATAAATACAGGGTGTTTATTAAATAGGATGCCAAACTTCTGGAGTGGGTTTCTTACACAAAAAAAAAAAATAAAAAAATAAAAAAGTTCTTATATACATGTGTATGTGTCCTAAAACTCTTCGTTTTCCAGATATAAGACTTTTTTTACAAAATAATTCATATCTAGAGAAATGTTTGATTAATTGAGTTCAAACTTGGTATGAATTTTAACCTAACAATGATCTATCTCATTAAAAATAAGCGATTATATCCAATCATGCGATTCAAAATGTCGGCTGTTTGAAAATTGCAAACCTAAATTACTAAAAAAACATATATTTAACAAGAAATGTCATGGTACCTTTCTGTAGCTATTTTGATTCCCTATCGGATGGTGTAGCTGTTAAAACAATCGGATGAAGGATAGTAATTAAGTTATGTGTAATAATTGGTTTGTCAACCCTGCATCCATATCAACAATATTGTATGAACATAATATGCTGTTATTATCTACTACCTACCATCATTCATTAGATTGTTTTGACAGTTACACCATCCGATAAGAAATCAAAAGAACTAAAAAAAGGTACCATGACATTTCTTGTTAAAATGTAAGGGTTTTCAGTAACTTAGGTTTGAAATATTCAAACAGCCTCCATTTTAAAACACATTATTGGATATAATCGTTTATTTCTCTTGAGATAGACCATTGTTAATGTAAACTTCATGCCAAGCTTGAACCTAATCAATTAAACATTTCTGTAGAAATGAATTATTTTGTAAAACGAACAAAATGGCGGATATCTGCAAATCGAAGCTTTTTAGGGAACATGTTTATATTAACTTTTTTATGTAAGAAACCCCTTCCAGAAGTTTGGCGTCCTATTTAAGAAACACCTTGTATATATATCAGGCGTTAGTTTTCGCTTAGATTCAATTGTAGGGCAGTACTATAAACTCATTACACTCAAACCTATTAAAATAATTCAAAAACAATCTAAAAGGCATATTTCGAAGAAATCTAGATCTGAACATTCTTTAACTATTTTTCCAAATTAGATATTCGCCCCTAAACACATGAACATTTTAAAAATTCTGAAACTTTTTTGAACCAAAATTGTTTACTCAAAACAATAGTTTAATGGCGTATGTTCTCAAACAGCAGACTATTCTCATAGCAGTCCAATGATAGTTTCAAAACCAAAACTTAATATGTACCGACATTTTACTTTTAATTTAATTTCAATATTAGTACTTGTCAGAATGGTTCCATTAGCATGATGTTAAGGGATGTATGAACGTTGCTTTTGATTGGAGATTTTAAGTAGTTTAACAAAATTATTGAGTAACAGTGGAATAAATTTGATGCATTTGAAATAGTTTCGCTGTATTTGTACATAACTTATTAATACGTATAATTTAAAAATGTTATTTTATATGTGACTGTGATTACATTGCAGGTAGTCATTGTATAATGAATGCATAGTTGTATATTTGTGGTTGGTAAGTTAACGAACGGCAACAAACTCCTCTTTTTTAATGCTCAAATAATAATATTAATTATAAGTGATTTTTTACTCACGTCAATGATCCTTGTCTGTTTTTCACTATCTAAAAAACAATTGCAATTTCGGACTAATCAGTCCATCATCAGGTTATATATAAAAGTACTACGAACACAAAATAACATCCAAACAACACATATTCACTCCGTTTGGAGATCGTAAAAGTTCAATGCGCACTGTCGTATCGCGAACATTGACATGCACGTCGTTTGTTAGATAGTGAAAAACAGACAAGGATCATTGACGTGAGTAAAAAATCACTTATAATTAATATTATAAAAATTGATCCGTGGCTAAAATGATTGATTCTAAGTCAAATAATAAGATGGAAGTAACGTGTACGTGCTATTAATGTTTGTGTTTTTAATTGTTTTAATTTATTTGACGACCTCGATTGAGTGATTTGATGATTTGACTATTTATGTATGGCCTGAAGTTGGAAACCGTGCAACCGTAGTTGGTTTAGTGTTTTCTTAGTGTACTATAATAAAAAATTTCTTATATTATATAAGCATGTGGTCCGTTGGCCATAGTAGAGCAATAATGAAAATAATAAGATAGAAGTATCAAGCAGACAATGATTATCTGTCTAATGCAGTGTTTAAACAATTTTATTTTATAATCAGCAAAGGATTTTTTTCGTAAAATATTCAATAACAACATTTATCAAATGTGACCCACACAGTCTTGATTATTTCTACATACGGTTTGCGAAAAATAAACAGTAATGATGGTGTTTAGAACAGCTGATTACATTGTTGATTGTTGCCAGGCCACGTTGCTTGTTATTAATTTCTTGTGTGAGGTTAGTTAACAAGACAGTTGAGGTCATTGGTCCTTACCTATCCAGAGAAATTTTTTATCGTAAAGCATTATTTTCGCTCAATTGAACTGGTCGTTCCTGTGCTCCTAATTTGATAAGGACTGCTGTAGAGTTTCAAGAACTATTTCACAAACAGCCACCAAGTAATGCAGCAATGATGATAAGTGTTGTTGACAAGCTCCGTCGTACGTGTAGTGTTTTGACTCAGCGTAAAAAGTGTGTATGCGGAAAACGGTCGCTAGAATGAAAACCAAGTGGACTTCTCAGTAAGTCCTGCAGTTACTGAAAAGAATCCTTTAGCGGACATCTTTTTAAAATGATCATCAGTAATAAGTCTTTGAGAAATTTTTTTAAGAACCTTGATGGATTTATGTATAGAATACAAGCTAGCCAACCTGAGGGACAAAAAAAGACAGAGTAGTTTATTACGCCTTAAAGTTGGCAATGAACTATTCAAAACTCTGGGTTTTCGGATGAAAGTCATGTACATCTAACAAGCTACCAACACGGTTTCTTGGATTTCAACGTCCTCACAACGTTCTAAAGAAGTCACAACATAGTAATCGTGTAACAGTATGGTACGCTGATGAGGGAGAGGCACACTGGGTCTGTATTTCGCTGAAGATAACGGGAATAGTGTTGAAAAAGATCTGAAGAGGCTTTGTAATGCTAGCAAAAAAACTGGATCCGTATTTAGTTCAAGATAACTGTTGCTGTAAACCAAGTACGTTACAGATAGAATTTCTTCATCCTTTTGCAAGAGATCTGAAGAGGTTTTCGGTTCCCAGTGGTCCTAGCAAGTCAGCACCACCACGGACACTGGTAGCTGCTATTGTTTTACTTCAAAGAAAGTTTGACAACCGCCTGATTTCCCGAAGAACATACCCATCCCACTTTCCACCTTCACCCCACCTTTCACCTTTCAAAAGTGTATATGTGAGGAGTGATTAAGGAAAGCATCTTCCGAAATCAACCATCGACTACCATTGCGGTGAAGCTTCGTGAAGAAATAACTACATACTGCCACGGGCAAAAACCCGAGACAAATGGGCTAATTACTAGAATAATTAGGCCTAACATTAAAAGTTGTATATAGAAGCCAATAGGCCTAAATATGTAAATTGATAATTAGTAATAAGTAAAATAACACGTTATAAAGAGATATCAAAGGAAAATTGGGTGTAAGAAGGAAGTAAATAATTTAAAATAATTATTTTATAAATTGCAGGCTTAGCCAATATTAAAAGTAATAGTAGCCAAGCGGAGTGAATTATTCTAAGGGAAACCGACAGGATAATTCTTGTCAGGTTTTGTCGAATATTGCAAAACTCTGTCTGTTGCTATGCGCCGTGAAAGAATTCAATGTAAAATTTTAATATATTTTCAAAAATAAAAATAGTAGGTTATTTTAAATGTAATGGGTAGAGGAGAAAAAGATGATAATAATCTAATTAACAGAATTGTTTTAATTAAGAAAGTGAAAAAGTTATAGAGCAAAGACGTAGAAGAAAAAATGCTAAAATTCACAAATTTGAAAATTTCGAAAATCTAAATTGGGGATAAAATAAAGAATAAATAATTAATAATAACTAAATAACAATAAATTAATATAATTAAATATTTTAAAAGAAAAAGGCTCAAAAATAATCATATTAAAATAAATGAATAAATCGGGGGAAATAAGTTTCTACAGAAATAAATATGTATTAAATAAGATGTAGTATATATGTTTTTGTAATACACCATGTGAGAAAAGGGCATAAACCAAAAAGGGGGGTTGCCAAATCCAAAATTCGAGATACACATAGGATAGGCCACAGAACCGTGCCCGATGTGAAGATAGAAGAAAGAAGATCAGTTTTGGACGTTTGGGAACCAGACGAATAAGATAGAACCAAGAAAATTCGAATTTGGACCATTTTGAAGAATTTAAAATTCGAAATTGAGGAAAAACTAGCGAAGGCGATAACTGGAGAACCAGGAACCCTAAAACAACCACTCAAAGGAGGGAGAAGGCAGAAGATGGTCAGGAATCCAATGAGCTGCAGAAATCCAAAATCGGACCATGGGTTACAAAGTTAGAGCATTTTGAAAGTTTTGCATACAAAATTGAATTAAATCTTGTAAGAACCGGCAGTGTTTAAGTAAACAGTACGGAGCGCGCTTGGAGAGATGACCAGAGAAGCACCAGAGAAGCGGAGTTGTCAAAAAGAAAAGAGTAAATCTCTTGACTTTGATTTCCAAAGTACACGGTAGAGGGAAGAAAAATTAAATTCAGTTGCGTATTGGTAGTCACCCGAGAACCACGTATAGATCTGCAGAAGCAGCAAGTCGGTCGGCGAATATCACCAACTCCGGTACAGTTGAGCGGGCCGTAATAAATCGCTATAATTTAAAGAAGAAGGATCCTAAGGGATTGAAGAAAGAAAGCATTCTACATCAAAGAAGAGGAGAGATCCTGAGAGGAAGGAAGAAGAAGATCAAGGACTTCATTCCAAGGCCTAAACCACCGAGGAGGAAAGCTGCGATAAATCATCATTATTTGTGAGTAACAAATAACCAAGCTATATAAATTTTAAATAATATAAAAGTAATCCAATAATAAAATTTAAAAATAAAGAATATTAAAATTAACAGTAAATTCAGGGGAAAGTGTAAAAGTAAAATCATTCAGGAATATTCCCTATTCTCACAATGGTATAAAAGCGTTTCAATATAAGTGTAAAATTATCATATGTGTAAATAGCTATACTATACTTGTTTGAAATTTTAATGACTTGAGAAAGATAATTAATTTGTTTTTGTTTTTGAAATTAAAAAAGGTTAGTTTTCAAGTTTTTATTTCTTTTTATTTATAAATTAAATACCCTATACCATAAGTTAATCAGTGCTCTAAAATAAGATAGTGAATAAGGTTTATTATTTCTTGTGTGTGACCAAATAACTTCAAACGACACGACCCAGAGAGGGAGTCTGACTAGAGCTAGTATTTTTTATCTAAAGTGTATTTATTACAAACCAATCTTTTAAGATTTAGGAAAGTTAGCGTATTTCCTATTTCTTGTCCACGTATACGCGCAAAGTTATTAAGGGCAAACTCAGATTTAAAAAATTTTAAAAACGATTGCGCGTGTGCGGCGTGGCAAGTGCACGCCCAACGCGGGACGAAAAACCTTACGACCCAGAGATTTAAAAATTTAAATAACGATTGCGCGTGTGCGGCGTGGCAATACGTTAGAAAAATGTATCAACCTTTTATCACCGACATGTTTAAAAATCTTCAACAACGCTATGAGAGTTTACTAAAGCTTACCGGAGTTCTAGAGCATGTGAGTGTTAAAAACTAATGCTCTCAGTTTCCTTCTACGTTGTCTAAAAATAAAACATTAAACTACTACAATTTCAGTACTCTTTATTTTGGCGAAAGCGTTACACTCATGCATGTATGATTTTAACTTTTTCTATTTAAAACGATTTTAAGAATCTAACCTACGGGAAAAGTATTAACTGTCCTGCAATTTGCTACCTCCATTTTAAAAGACAAAATGGAAACCTTAAAGAACTTAAGAACTAGTAGTATTTAAAATGCCATTTTTTATTTTTTATGTTTTATAAATATAGAGGTAGCGTACAAGTATTGATTTGCAATTATTATACATCTGTTCTTCATTTAGGTTTATAATATTTGGTTAAATGAAGTAGCTACAAAACGTAGGACGAACAGACATTATGAAACTGTAAGGTACAATGTGTATCTTTAAAATTGTGGAATAGCAAACATTGTAGAGTTAAATTGTTAAGCATATAAGATTATTAACTTTAAACTATCAAATTTTAAAAGAAAGGAAAACATAGTCTTTCATGAAGTCTTAAAAATAACAAATAATTAAGTAATAAATTAATTATAGTCAAAAATAAATTTAAACTTACTTTATGTTAACAAATTCTGCGTAACTGCAATAAAGCTTTGAGACACTAACTTTAGACATTCACTAATTAAAACCACTGCCACACTAAACAATGCTTTGTGTGGTTTCTCCTCAACAGGTAGTTTAAACCACGTCCGACTCTGGACTCAAATCTACTTTCACAAATTGAACTTTGGACTTGCTTAAATCCCTCTATCAGGACTTATAAGGTAAACATTCCAGTAAATAATTAGAAGTGAAGAGGAAGTAAGTCTTTGTTGGTTATTTCAAATGCTAATTCGTAGTTCGGACGTTAATGATGAATGCCCCTCTGACAATGGCTTCTGATTGAGAAGTCTTGGTGGTCCATTCCTCAGTGCCGAGTGTTGGAGCTACTGATTACCTTGCTTTGGCTAACGCCCTAATCGATTTGTTTACTCCGTTCAATTATAAGGCAGTTTTATTATCAGAATTTTAGAGCATTTATAAAAGTATTTCACAGAGATTGAGATGATTACCAATCATATATGTACTCCGTTGGTCCGGTGGATTAAGTGTATTCGGAATAATTAAAACAAATTAAACGTTTGAGCTAGTATGACATCTAAAAAATGTGACATAACATTAGTTTATTACTAATATTTATTTTGTGTATGTGTAATCAACCTTTAATTAAAATATTTTTAGATATATAAAGTTCTAAGTAAAGTTTTAAAAGAAGTTGAAACAATTACGGGGATTAGATGGGCAGAAAATGTTTGAAATATCTTGTTTAGATATTCCTTAACCCACTTCGGACAGTTTCAGATTTGCTTTACTTACAACGATTAAAGATAGTTTAACTACTTACCTCTAAAAACTGAACTATGTCATATGATTTTTTTTTATTAATAGAGAATTCTAAGTATTCAAAATATAGCCTCACTTTATAAGTTCGTTGAATAGCACACACACACACACACACAAAAGAATTATAAACTAGAGTGAAAAAAGAATTATAAACGAAGTTGCAGTGAACCATACTTGTTTGTCTTCTAACCCTTATACACTTATCAATATAAATCGGTAAGGTAATCTCAAAATAAACTCTTTTGTATATATGATTACCTAATTTCACAGGAGTCACTCCAACGGAAATTGTACAGTTTTCATTAAAAATTTATAATTTGTGAATAAATAGATATATGTGATTGTTGTTTATTGATAATATTGTTAAGGTACGAATGATTAACCTGGATGTACCACAGAAACCATGGACCACAGAACTCAGATCAAAGCGTTTATTGGATGTAAGGCAAGTAAAATATTACGTGTGACAACTGACAACTGGGTTCCAGACAAGGAATTTTTTGTCTGAAGTGGTGTTTAACTTGGAACTGCATGTGGCAATGAAAGAACTTAACATAGGAGGGACTAATGCAAAAATCTAAGCACGCCTGTTCCAATGCTGATGACATCGTATTGGTGGAAAGAAATCTAGATTCCCTGAAGGAAATATTTAAATACCTTTTAAGAGGAAAGACAAACTATGGGAATAAATATTGAAACATCTAAGCTCATGAAGATGTCAGAGTTGAAATGCAGAAGATGTAGAAAGTAAAATTTGAGAAACAGAAGTGTATCAGTTACTTCAGTAATCTGCTTCAGTAGTCTTCTGAACTGAGAGAACAAGATCACAGTAGAAATCAATAAAAGAATCTGGACTGGGAACAGAGACTATTTTTCCAATGTTGATCAACCCTCTTATCATAAACCTTAAAGGTAAAATTCTACAAGCCCCTCATTAGACCAGTTGTGACTTATGGATCAGAAAAGTGGACCATGTAAGCTGCTGATGAGATTACTTTACGTATATTTGAAAGGAAATTTATGAAAAGGATATATGGGCCTGTAAAGATGTAAAATAAATATAAACAAAGAGTTTCAATATAAATTGAGCGTATGGACTAAGAAGTATACCCAAGAAATTGTTACATGGCAGAATGGAAGGAAAAAGAGAATGCGGAAGGCTGAGGAAGAGGTGGATGCAGGAGGACATGAGGGTTATGTGCATAGGAAGATAAATTCCAATGGATGGAAATGGAGACGAGTTGTGAGGGACCGACCAAGGGCTAAAGAGACAAGGAAAGTAAAGTAAGAAGTACTTCCAATATAATTTATGTAGTTGATTTGTTTTGGTTTATGTTACGCTAATTTCTTTATGTGAAGTAAAACATTTTTTAATTATTCTTGCAGCTCTGGAGAGCATTGCTATAAACAGAAGAAAACTTGAGATTAGCCAAGACTTAGGGAAGAAAGAAGAGCGATCTCGTTCACTTATTTGCTGGGACACCTCTTGGGAAGAGAACGAGAAAGGATAATGAACGGGAAGGTTAATTGAAGGTGTGAAATGTTTGTTTGAGCAACAACATGACGAGATAGATTATTTCTAGTAATATGTATTTAATCTTACCTGTTTATAGGATGTTGTAAGCGCCTGTTTTGTGCAACCTCCTTTAAGAAGCAAAACATACGTTCTTCTCTGGTGAAAGAGAAGATAGTTCAAAGAAAAATGTGAGATGTCGTCTCCTAACACCGTGATCGGAAGGATCATCAGTAGAGTAGACCTCTGTATGCTGATGTTTGCGCAGTGCTTACTTTGATATCAGGTCTGCTCCAGTAAACGAGAAAGCAGCCAGCGACGCCGCACTTCACTATATAGCCATATCTAAACAGTGCAATTTCTTCCAGTTGAGCTCTTTGACATTGCCTCATTTAAAACCATTTTATAAATCCATCTTTTGTAATTGAGTGCTGAAAAAAAAACCTGAATATTCATTATAAAATTGCAGATCCGGCTTGTGATTCACTTTTCATTTTACATTTTTTACTGTGTAAAGAAAAAAGTTCAGACTTGTTACTTAAAAAATGACAATTACGTGACAAATGAAAACATTTAAAAACATGTGAAACGCAAAACGGATGCGTATTGCGACTGTGCTTAAAATGAGACCTTGAAAATAATTTGATGATAAAAAATAAACGGTTTAAATTTAACATTGTTCTAACGGGATACAAATCCAAGATGGCTGCCACTACAGCAGACCCTTAATGTCATAGAAGGGTTATCTAGAGTTGTGATCCACCCGTCCACTCCAGAGCCAAGGAAAAACTAGTTGTGAGTCGATGAGGTGAAAGAAATGGCATAGCCCAAAGTAATTTGTTAAACTGACCAGGTTAGTGTCTCAGGTGGATGTCTTTAGTCGGTATTAACATGTTTTGAGTCCGACACTGTTGGGTGGTTTAGTTAGCGGCTGTTTTTAATAAAATTGTTATAAAATCAAAATAATGTCGAACATTTCTAGATATTTGTATTCGATTATACATGTGTAGGAAAAATAATTGTGTGCATCTTTTTCATTCTTATAGTACTGTGTATTTAGATATCATTTTAAAAACTACTATCCATTCGAAAATCCACAATCAAGCGAAATCTGTAAATAAATACCTTTAAGATTAATCTCAGCTATTACTTTATTTTAACCAAATTGGATTTACTGTATATGGATTTTTATTTGTAATTATAATTTTTGAGTAATTAAATAAATAGTAATTAATAACCCTATCCAATTATTCGAAATTATTACGATTAAACAGGAGAGTGCTTGAAATGTGAAAACATTTAGTTTAAATTATTATACTCATCTATTTAAAACCAATATTCTGTTAAACAAATGACGTCTGTATTTAGAAAAAACTACTTAATAATTTATATTCTTTTGTGAAACGATAAACGTTAGACAAGTAAAATTGGGGGCGGTAAATTGGGCGTCCATTTATAATGTTAGTTACAACAGACATTTCCAAATGAAATTGTTACAAAATATGCAGGATCATTCTTCACGACTTTGTAATAAAATACAGCCAGATGTTGACAGAAATATTTGTTGTGTATTAAAGAAAGCAGAGCCTGTGGGAGGAAGGGGATTCCATATAAGAGAATATCAGAGTGGGCCGGGCTGCAATTAGAGGCTACGATGAATCTGCTTCAGCGGGTGCTTACTACAGGGTGACCAACAAGTTAATAAGTGGTTTGATATTCATCTCCAGTGAGTTAAGTTTCAAAGATAATTTAAGCACATTTAACAGTTGCGTTTTTTATTCCAAAATATTATACGCATTTCTTTTTATTTAAATTGTTTTTCTTTCATTTCTGGTTAATATTTAAAAATAAAATGCCATTATAAGATCTCCGCATGGAAGGAACTTTATTGGTAAAACCTATTACGTCTGAGTTGCCATTTTAATTCGACATTTAATGTTACACGTATTGATATAACACACGTACTTTCAACACGCATAAAGACTTATGTTTGAAATGGTTTAAGTTTTCCAGCACAAAATATAGTACAAAGAAATTAGACATTGCCCTCCGTAAAAATTCCGGGATAGCTTTTTTTGGTATGTGCGTAGTATTGGGGTAAAACAAAATGTCAAAAGTGCTGCTAAAAATGTCATGCGCTTTCATAGGTCACAAATAATGGCGAATACATGGTTGTAGGTTACTTTTATAGGACAATAATCACCAAAGAATTTGTAACTTAGAAAAGAAATGATCTAATTTCCTACAAAAATAAAAGAATAGATTTTATTCATATTAGTACTGTAACCGTTTTCCAGATTCTTAGTTCTGCAATGATATGTAACCTCTATATGTTTAACGAAAATTGCATCCTTTTCACACCACCGACCGTCGAGATATATAAGATGCGTTTTTCTTTGCCAGATATCGCTGTTAGGAATAATCAACTATTTTCTCGTTCAACCCGTCGTCAGTCAACCTAACTTCAATGGTATAGGAGGAATCTAACACTTGTTATTTGTGTTTCCCCCCCCTTATAGTTTAGTAAAGATAATTATTACCATATTGTTTTTAACTTTTCAAAATATATGTTTTTAGTATTTTTTTTAAGTTTTAGAATAAATTAATTAAAATTTATATATTTTATTAAATAATTTTAATAAAAATTAAAAACAAATAAAAAGGGTAGGGAGAACCAAATTACCTCCCTCAGATAGTCGTTCAGGCATTGATAAACGTAGAGGAATGTCAGGTTAACAGCAAAAAAGGTTTCTGTATAACATATTTTTTTGTTAGAGGTTAACCGATGGCGGGTTAAAACGTGTATATATTAAAAAGTTATGAATTGTTTAATTAATTAATTTGTAATCAAAGCAGAAAATATTAATATAAATCTTCTTCAGATTCTATTTCAATATACACGATTCTTTCTTACATTTTGCTTCTTTTCTTCTTCAGTTTTCTCCTAAATTTTCATAGATTTCGCCAGAAAACACGCTGTACCTAAATGTTAAGCGGAGTCGCAGTTATTGACGTCAATTATATCATATGCTATATTTAAACTAGACCTACGGGTAACTGCCACAAACTAGTGAATTACATGCACCAACGTCTCTTCAGCTATAGTTTAAGCTGCAGCTCTAGCTGGAATTACAAAAGTAGTATTTAGCAGTGTCTATGGAAAAATGGAAAAAGAGTTTGAATTGATTCCGAAAAGATATCGTTTAGTAAATGTCCTCTCCCAGTCTTCAGGGGTATGCTCGTTGCCAAGTCATCTGCACAATACTGGCACTTGATTAATTTATAGTAATTAGTAGGTATTCAATAAGTAGAACATAAATTGTCAAAAATATTTTTACTATCTATTTCTTATATGATAAAACATAAAACAATACTGTATATTATATCCATATTTAATATTTAAACATTGGTGCGGCTCAACCTTGTGGTTGTAAAATTAATTTTGAAGTTAATTTACAAACTATGGAAAATTATATTTTTAACACCTTAGGTATACAAATTGAATTTAGTTAAATAACTGTTCTCGTTAGAAAAATGTGCACGAAAACAAAAATAAATATACCACAGGCCTACAGAATATAAACACAATTATTAACAAATTATTCGAATAGTAGGTCTACCAGTTTAGCCTACATGACTGCACATTGTAATCTGAATCGATGACAAAATAAAAGTCACTAAAATATAAGAAAGTTAGGCCTAAATATAACTGGCCTAAAATGTTGTAAATTGTGCACAAAACTAAATTTTGCACGCTCCCGTTTACAAAGTTAGTTTCAAGAATAACGACAAATTTTAAAATTGTTAATCGTGAAAGCTATATTTTTATTGTAACCAAATTACTAGCCTGTCAAATTATGAGAATAAATACGCGTGTTTCCTGTCATGTGTACCAATTTACCTGTTTTACCAGTATAAAGTGGAGGTCTATGTTTTACAGGCCATTTCTTCTTGTTAATCTATGGCAGTAAATATAGACATTTTCAACTCCTGTAAAAGCGAGTGCACGTTCGTACGTCCGTGGATAACAAAAGAGTATAGCGCATGCGCAAGTTTGTATTGTGTTTTAGTTGACATATAACAGCTGATTTTGTCCATTAGCTCTTATTGGTCTGAATTATTGTTATTTTAATAGAAGTTTAATAGAAATTTGAGCCTAATTTAGGCCTACTGGCGATGAAAACTTGAGTGAATTTTAAAATTCACAATAATATAGTTTTATAAGATTTCAGCCATTTTCAAGTTTATCAGGTTTCCCTTCGTCACTTACATAAACACTCACACATAACTACACAACGATTACATAATAAATAAAACACATTTACACGCCCGTATTGCTTGAACTCGTGGTGAGCGACTACATACGACGCTGTCCAGGTACGCACTGCTGAAAATGGCGGATAGTCGAAACGGCCGTCGTTTAGCGATGAATAGGAATATTGAAGACGGTAAGTCACAAATCTTATAATTAGTAATCAATATTCGGAATGGTGACTAGCAATTGTTACGAAATATAGTTTTGCTTAAATGACTGAATTCAATATATTTCAGTTTAAAATCGTTAATTTAATGATTATAATATATGATCTTTTGTTTTGTTTTCCAAAATTTATTTCAGGTCTTTAAGTATTTTTCTTACATATATCTATTTTCTGACTCGGAGCATTCATTACACTTTTTAGTTAGATAATATAATAGTAGTTTTTCTGATGTTATCAATTTAACCTGCCCGTGATTTTTCACGGTCTTACTAGTCCAATAAATAAAATCAACATAACCAATGTAATATGAATAATGTTAATGAAACTATTATTTACTACAAATAAATATATATATATATATATATATATATATAACTAAGACAATATGAAATAGCTTCGTCGTCTGTTTCTGGTCTGGCTACTCTCGAGAGCCAAAAAGTGTAATTAAATTGGATAGTATTTATTAGTGTACAGGGAAATCATTGAAACCAAAATAAAACTAGACAAATTATCAAGACCTACAACATTGTTTCCTAAATAACCTTTCCTAAATCAACTCACATTCGAAAATTATAATTTACTTTGAATGTCTGGCCACGGCCCCCCTAGCTTCCAGATAAAGGAAAATAATATGTATATTATTAATTATAGTCAGGTATTTTCCTTTAAAGAGATTAGCACTAAAATATGTTTTAAATGTTATGTGCCGTTTGATTTTACATATACTTATTTTATTTTTTACAAGAGTTGAAGCATGAGATGCTGGATAACTACTTGGTGCGGCCTCTAGGAGTGTTATAGGTCTTTGTGTATTCACTGACGGTGTAAAGGTACATACTCAATGCTGTGTGGGTTAATAGTTCACCTGAACATTCAAATTGGCTTCCCAAATTTTAAAAGTTTTCTTGGTGAGGTCAAAAATATCCCTGGACTCTTTTTGCCGAAGGAGGGGAGGGTACTCCTTAACACGTTGACTGCTAAGCAAATTTCGTATTTCTTATGCTAGCAGCTGACCTTTTATTTTTTATATTTATAGCCTAAATGAGTAGAAATTACCTAAATTTTTAATTTTTGAACCTTTTTACGTAATAATAACTAATATTTTAAAGCGGACGCACATGTGTGTCCATAGCATATAGGCTTAAAATTGGCGAGCGAAGCACGCAATGCATTGTGTATTGAAAATACCCCCAAATACGAGGGTTGGCCTGGACTACTCAACCCCTCTTTACCAAGGCGAACTCGTTTAGTTTGAAGTGTGTCGAGTAAAAACAGAAAATTTAAAAATGAAGTCGTTGCGCAGCTTGACAGTAGATCCATCTTGCCGGGGCGCCTTCAAGCTCGATCTGTCCCGAAGTTCGGCGCCAAACCTAATTGTTTCCATCTCGACGAGTTTTACGACCAAAAATCTCAACAACATTAGTATTTTACGATTAGATGTAAGGCCCTGCGTGCGTTCGTCTCCGTGACGACACGAGAAGGGGCAAGATTGGTCTGCTTCTTCTGCGATTTTTTAACGAATTGTTTTGTTTTCATAAGTTTAGGGTTCTTTATACTTTTTAAAAAACACGACGGAGTAATTCTTCCAATCGAAAAAATACCCATATACGCTGGTTCTTTAGAGTGTGATACATTTTTGACGTTACAATTTGCTTCTTTAAATGAGTTTACGTTTTACAATCCTTTTGAACGATACTCAATTTTCTTCACACTAGTAAACATTAATATTCTCAACTGAAATTATGCAAACATTTGAGATTTTTTTATACATTGATCGTTTATATATTTGTTTTATAAACACATTTCTAACGATTTTTTACTACAACCTAAGACTTTGCAATCTTGAATAAGACCCAAATAAATTTAGTCTCTTTGTGATTTTGCTATGTATCAAGTCATTCAAGTTTTTACCTATAGTTATTAACTAGGGGCTCTGCCCCTGGACGCTTCGCTCGCAGTTGGAAAATTCGCTAGAGAATCTCGTTAATCTTCTGTGAACTAAAATTATGAAGCCAGGCTTAAATATATTAACAGTAATTGTAAGATTAATTATAACCTCAAATACATGCTTTAGAAACGTGAGAGGCTTTCATTACGATTTTAGTCCTAGTTCTACTATCTTCTGTCAACTAAAGTTTTGAAACCAGGCCTAAATATCGTAAAAATTATGGCAGGATTAACTTAACCTCAATACTATGTTTCAGAAATGAGCCAGGCCTATATTACAAAATTCACTATTAGAATTTATCCATCTTTGCCAAGTTTACCTTTTTTTTTGACAAAATAAATTGTTAAATCAGGCCCAATTTATTCTAATTCCAACGTGCTAAAACAGTATAAATTAGCTTGTTTTTTAACAGTAATTAAAAACTATCCAATGAACAGCTGATTTTGGATAATACTCAATCTCAGTTCTGTTCCACTCTATTTCCAATGTGCTAAAACAGTATAAATTGGCATGTTTATAAACAGCTGTTTTGATCGCTTTATTTACTAGTTCGTTGTTATTTTGTAACCAACATGGCAACCCATAAGATCCTATGTTAAAATTTTCAACTTTTAAATTAGATTTTCTAAAAAAATAGCGTTTTACACGAAAAACAACTATATGGGTGTACTTAAAAATCAAAACTACACCTAAATACAAAATTTCTTTGAATTCGTTAGAGCCGTTTTCGAGATCAGCGACAGGTACAAAGATACAAAGGTAGATATAAGAATTACTCATTTAAAGTAATAGGATGTATAAAGCAATTCAATCAAGCCAAACATACTTCTTACTTCCTTTCCAAAAACTGCTTTATTTTACTAAGTAAAATAATTTAAAATAATTTCCTCTACATCGATTTCCTTAACATCCCGTGGTATTTTTTAAGATACACAAATATAAAAAAAAAACAGAAAACATAAACGTAGAGGAATAGGTCTATGTTTGCCATCTAACAAATTAAAATAAGAACAACTCAATTACGCAGCTGAACCACTGACGTGAGTTGTGCGAATTTCCATAATTAATTTTAATTGATTTTTAGAGTTTCAACCAACTATTTGGGAAATTGATCTACACACTAAGGTGCTAAATAGTAGCCTACGATGTATTTTAGTAGAACTAGCTCGCAACTAAGCCTCCAGCTTACTGACGCGTTGTATCGTTCCACTCGCAGCGGAAAAACTCGGACATCAGTCTCGGATCAGAAGATGCAAACAAGGTAAAAACCCCCCAAGTGGATTTGGACCGGGTACTTTTATGGTATTTTACGTTTTGATCGATTTTGGGGGAACCATGCTAGCTGTAAGATCGTGTAAAAATCAGAATGTGCAGAGTAAGCTATACATTTATATGTTTAGATACAACTGTAAAAAAAGGTTTCATTATCGTACGAAAAATCTAAAAATATAGTGATTTCCGGTAAAAAAAACTTGCTTCCGGTTGTTGGATTTTTTGGCTAATGAACTCGTTCGAGCGACGTAGACAACCAACGCAACGTGTGC